>JBCEWC010003768.1:0-29182 GCA_038996855.1 Solanum aculeatissimum
GATCATCATGGCATTTCATGCATCATGATCATCATGGCATTTCATGCATCATGATCATCATGGCATATTGATATATTATCCTTTCTTATATTTTCTTCTATGTATATGCCCTTGCCATGTAGGTTGCTATAGGTTCATGTGCACACACATTTGCATGCCCGCATACTTAGTACATACTTTGTGCTAACCCATACTCTCTATCTACATGATCTAACCATGTAGCGACCGGTGATGACTATGATCTTCCGACGGACGACGTGTGATATCCTTGGAGTTACTAGCTTGTGGTGAGCCTTTTTTGTTCAAGGAAAATTGCTACCTTTTATCTATCTTGTAATTATTTACTTTCTTATTTCATGTATTGAGGGTGAGCCCAAAACTATGTCGAGGCCCCCCTATTTTCTATGTAGAGGCAATGTTGGACACACTAAACTCTTGCACATTATATTATGCTTTATTGGGATGTTATGATTATTGGGCTATGTTATGGAAATGATGATCCAATTATGCTTATGATTATGGTCTTGTGAATGTTGGGAATATACTTATGCGGAAATTTCCCTAACCTGGTATGCCCCCATAGCTTGAGTCCTACTTACCCGCTCCTTAGAAATACTTACTATGTGTTATGTGATTCATGCTTATCCCATTTCCGGCAACATCCCCATAGCTTGAGTCCAAATCCCCATTTCTCCTAGAATTATGTGTTATGTGTTTACTTTCCCTATGATGGCTTGATCGAGGACTTTCAGGTTATCCTTCGCCATGTTACATCTAGGCCCCCTATTTGGGTTGTGACACCTATCCTCTCATCCATGTCAGACTAGAGACTTCTGGTGGGGGATTCTTAGTGTTGGAGGTTGAGGCATCTCTTTGGGTGGCGGTATACTTAGGAGGCATGATCTGCAAATGTGTAACACATGAATCAAATAGATACTTTAATAGAGTTAACTCTATCAAATGAACTCAGAATGTAAAAGAAGTGTAACCATACCTAATGTCCTATAGCCTCTTTCTTATAATGTGTGGTGTACAACACACCCATAAACAAGACTCTACTAGACACGACTTCATAGACCTTTTAGGACACTTGAACTCTGTCCTCTGATACCAAGTTTTGCATGCCCTATGAGGGTACACTTGGCGTGGCTGACACTCAGAGACTATTGTTGGTTCCCAAGAAAATCACTTGGCCTCATCACATCTATTTATTCACAATCTAACCTATCACTGGAAGACTTAAGAAAGATAATAAGGTGGAAAATCTCATTTATAGGCAGTCAAAACAAATCAATAAGACTAGTGTGAAAGAAACTAGCCTAAAATAATATCCAAATCAAACCAATCACCCTCTTGTCTATGAAGTCTCTATCAGACTGTTCAATAGTTCCAATGACAGGTGCATGACTATCTCAAATTAAATAAAAGAAAATATAAAATCTAATAGCTAGATGATAGAAGTGTGAAAATCTTTTGAAAGCAAGGAGGTCTCCTTCAAGAATCATCTCGGCTCTGGTGATGTTAGAGAGCTAGATTGAGGCTCTTCATGTGTTGGTTCATCATGTGTATCCTGGTTGCTTTTCTCTAACAGAGGTCTTTGATCTTCAACATTATTGGTTTCAGATGTATTATTATTGTCTTCACTTCGGACTAGAGTGAGTTCAGTGCTCTTGTAACTTCTCAATCTTGGCCTCTCTGAATTTTTGATGTCTTCAATTGTTTGGTCTTCAAAGAATATGATGTCTCTGTTGCTAAGAAATTTCTTATTGATTGGATCCCAAAGCCTTTATCCAAATTCATTCTTAGTTGAATGAAGGTAGATGCATTCCTTCACCTTAGCATCAAGCTTAGCTCGTTGATCTTTGGGAATGTAGAAAATTTCCCTACATCTGAACACCTTGAGATTATTATATGAAGATTTTTTGTTTATCCAAACTTCCTCCGAGATGTCACCTTCCAAAGGAACTGATGGTGTCAGATTGATAATATCCCACAAATTCTGATGTTGTTGGGGCTCCGACCCAATTTTCCCAAAAAATTATGTGAACTTATTTGTAACGTGCCAACCAAGAGTCCCAATATACCTGATGGTACAGGACGACGTTTGGGAAGATTGTATGTGCTCTAAAACAGGAATCAGTCAATTTCAGTAGTTTTTTATGGGTGTTAGCCCACAGATTCTAGGGTTGTAGGGGCTCCAGGCCCAATTTTCTTGAAATATTATATGAATCCATCCGTAATGAGCCCTCCAAGAGTTCTAGTAGGCCCGGTGATTCCAGACAATTCCTGGGAGTATTTTATGGGCTCCAGAACATGAATTAAATGATTTCAATACTTTTTCTTGGGTGTTAGCCCATAGATTCTGGGGCTACCGGGACTCCGGGAGTATTTTCCTAAAAGATTATATGAACCTATCTATAACAAGCCTTCTAAGAGTCCTAGTGGGTCTGATGGTGTCGGGCGACGTCTGGGAGCATTTTATGGGCTCCAAATAGGAATCAGGCGATTTTGGTAGTTTTTCATGTTTGTTAGCTCACCAATTCTAGGGCTATTGGGGTTCTGAGCCTAATATTCCTAAAAATTTATACGAACCCATCCGTAACAAGCCTGCCAAGAGTCTTAGTAAGCTTGGTGTCGTCGGACGATGCCTAGGAGCATTTTATGTGCTCCAGAATAGGAATCAGGTGATTTCAATAGTTTTTCGTGAGTGTTAGCCCACTAATTATGGGAATGTCCAGGAATCAAGTGATTATTTCATATCCAAATCACTCGTAGCAAATGAGTATTCGATTAACCCTACAACCAATTTTATTTTTCTCGGGTTCAAAATAATTTAATTTTGCATATCATCAATCAGGTTGTTTTACCATTGTGATTAAAACTATGAGATAGAACATGTGTTGCATCATTTTCATTTGAAAGAAATTCATAATTTGAATGATAAACCTACAAGAAATGGTAGGATATGTGGTAGAATTATTATAAAAAGGTAGGCTAAATGATAAAATAAAATTATTAAATAATAAATAAAGTCAAAATGAGAAGAAAAATATTAAGGTAATGATGTGATCACACCAAATCGATCGTTACACAAAATTGATCTTTTCATCGTTACCTAAAGATGGATTTGAACGATACAATACAATGAAATTTATGTAATAATCAAAACAAACTTTGTATTTACAACCATCCAAACAAGGTGTAAGAGTTCAATCTTACTCCCTTTGTCTATGTAAACTTTGACTAAAATTTTAAACATATCTTTTTATTAAGATGAAAAATATTGCAATTTACAATACTTTTCATATAGTTCTCTAATTTCTAAATTTTTAATTCTAAAAAATTGAGTTAATTTAATTCAATTTTGCTCCAACAATTGACTCTCCAACAAGAATTTGGGACCAAACATAGTTGCATGGAAATACTATTTCTAACCACAAATACACGTATCCTAAATTGGGTGGAATCAGGGATTCAAGTGTGGATAGGAGTGACAATTGGGCAGGTTGGGTCAAATTTGAGCGGGTTAGAATAGGTCAAGACAACAAACGGGTCAAGACCTAACCCAACCCAAATTTACTTAGGTCAAAATGGGTTGAGTAATGAGTTATAGAGCGGGTCAAGACCCAACCCGACCCAATTTATACTAAGTTTTACTTATTTTATTTATTCTTTTTCAATATTTTAGTACTTAATTAAATTATATTTTTTTTACTATGGCTATATAGAACGTATCAAATTAAAAAAAATGTGTTTTAAAAATATTTTAACAAGATCTCTCTCGATTCAATTTGGGTTGTATATTAACCAAATTTTAAAGTGAAATTTTCAAAAACAACCACCTAGTGAAACATAATAGGCATAAATAGCTACAGTTTCTTAATTTACGTTTTATAGCTATGGTCAAGTTTTCTTTTTGTATAAAACGTGTAGTTAGAGAGACCTTATACAACAACATTGATCAGTCATTAAATGGTGATTAATAAGCTGCAATACAAGGAAACGGTTCCTTAAATAATGTGAGTTAAATGTAATCAATGTTCCTTACCTAATATGAATCTCTATACCAAAAACAATATCATAGTCTGTCTGGTTTTGTGCTTGATCGACAAGAACAGGGCAAAATTTTCAAATTTGTTATACAAATCTGGTGAGAAAAAATATTTAATTTTCTTTTGATACGTTGGTTCCTGTGAGTTAACGATATTATACGAATTAGTTTATTTATTCAGTTCTGTGGATTTTTTTTAATGTTTCTTCTAATAATACAGTGCGTGAGTAGTTGTGATGCTCGTTTTGATACGTTTTCATTGTTCTATTATTAAATTTTCTGTTCATGTTTCTCGATTGATTCCTTTGTTTTTTTGTTGATGTGACACTAGTATATGATTTTTAAAATATTTATATTTTCATTATAATGTGGATATTAGAAATATGAACGGGTGATCTTTTCTTTGACGTGTGTATATATAAAAATGTTAATGTTATTTGTATAAACAATTATTTATTTTTTGACTTGATTAATTTGCTCGAAAATAGACACATGTGTCCTATAAGTATAATCATAGATGTTATTATAAGTGTAAGTGTTGGTATATGTATAATTTTATGGAGTGTTGGTGATCAAAATGATTTTTTGATTGTGCATATAAAGTTTTGTTGGTTAGTGTATATAATGGTGGCGTTAATGATAAAAACAATATACAGTTGTGGTATATATACAACAAGAATGGGAGTAAATATATGTGTTGTTTGTGGTTATGCAAAATGTAATAGATGTTTGTATAAAGCAAATAATTATGGTTTAAACTTATACAATTTTGTTGTGTACAACAAATGGCTTCAATGGTTGTTATGGTTATGCATTTTGGAAGGTGGGATGATGAAAATTCTTATGTTGATTATACTTTGGAAGGTATTGTATTTAATGAACATGCAACCTACGTAGAATTTTATACATTGATTGCAAAACACCTAAGGGTTGATCTTACTATGAAGGAATTGAGACTAGAGTACAAGATGGAGCAAAGTAATACCCCAATGGTGATTCATAATGATATGGGTGTGAGGGTTTATGTAATATTGAAAATATCTAGCAATGATTTTAACGTGTATCCAATTTGTGCAAGTATCTTTGATAAAGAAGTCGGTGAGGCTGATGTTGGTGAAAGTGCAATCAATAGAATAGTTTCTCTAGTTGGATTAGAGGAAATGGTAGAATTTAATGATTTTGAAATGCGTGAATTGACAGTCGATGAGTTAGTGGATTCGCTGCATACTTTATGTTCTAGAGAATGGTCTGGAGTCATAACAGATCCGACGCATAAATACGTAGAAGTAGATCAAGTGTATAGAGATAAAGCAACGTTAAAAATTGTTATGGCACAGTATGCAATTGCACATAGGTTCCAGTTCAAGTCTACATGATCGAATGCAATAAGGTATATACATATTCTATACAAAATATGTCGTGAGATTTTCTTTTTGTATATTTATATTTTTTAGTACATGTTTATTTTTGTAAATAAATTTGTATAGATTAGCAGTAATTATATGTTCTGTCCTTATTTTAATGTATAAAACAGTCTAAGTATTTTTAATTTTTTTCCCTTTGGTTGCAATTATACTGTTATTTGCAAATCGAATGATTGTGTTGATGAAAGCATCTGCGATCAATAAGTTAGGTAAGTTTCGAATAAGAACGTTCAACATGGATCATACGTGTTCTTTGAAGGATTGAGTATATTCACAACGACAGGCAACAAGTAATCTGGTGGGTAGACTTGTGAGGCCTAGGTTGAAAAATCACAAGCGAAAATACACGCCTTCAGATATAAAGAATGATGTCAAAATGGATCTTGGAGTCGATGTTACATACATGTTAACGTGGAGAGAAAAAGAAAAAGCTTTGAATTCATTGCATGGGACGCCATCTGCATCGTATAACAAACTTTCACCTTATTTGTGTATGTTAGATGTTACGTATCCAGGATCGCATATACAGATAAAGAAAATGGATGAAGGTGAATTCCTTTATGTATTTGTTGCTCTACAATCATTTATTAGAGGCTTTCATCACTGTAGGCATGTGGTTGTTGTGGATGGGAGTCACCTTAGGGGGCCATATAATGGGCAATTTCTTTCAGCAAGTACTATGGATGCGGCAGGTATGATGAATATGTATATAATACATATTTATTGTATGTATGAGTACTGAGTTTATTTACATTTGTATAAAAATATGTAATTTATTGTATAAACAGGGCATATTTTCCCGCTGGCATATGGCGTTGTAGATTTAGAAAATGATGCCTCTTGGACTTGGATTTTTCAACAATTTAAAGAGGCGTATGGGAAAAGGCGTGAAATGTGTGTAGTTTCTGATAAAAATGATAGCATCATTAAAACTATGGTGAGAGTATATGATGGTGTTCCACATTACGCTTGTATATAACATCTATGGAATAATATTCAGACAAGGTATCGTAAGTCACATGCAAAACTGAATGAGGTGTTTTATATAATGGCAAAGGCATATACAAAGTCGGACTTTGGCAAGTTAATGGAAACAGTTGAAAAGGTTGATATAAGAGTTAAAGAGTATTTGCAGTTGGTTGGGTATGATAAGTGGGCTAAGATTTATGCTCTAGTTCATCGCGGTTGGTGTATGACTTCAAACCTTGTTGAAAGTACAAATTCAGTTTTGGTGTCGGATCGTGAATTGCCAATATTTAATTTTTTGGAGGAAGTACGTTTGATATTTGGAAGGTGGAACTACGACAATCAAAAAGAGGCGACGTATACATTTACCTCTCTAATGGGTACATTTCAGGAGATATTGGCAAAAAATGAGGTCAATAGCACAAAGATGACGGTAATTATTGTTATTTTGAATTAGTATAAAGTTTTATGATTGTTGTATGTTGTATATTATAATTTTTTAATTTATGTTTTAACAGGTTGTATCGTCGACTATCCACGTGCACAATGTTTGCAATGAGGGGAGAAAATTTATAGTCTGCCTTGGTAACAAGACGTGTAGCTGCGGTCGCTTTCAGATCAATCAAAATTTCGTGTGCACATGTTTGGGCTGTGTTGAAGTTTAAACATCTGGAACTAGATGAATATTGCTCAGATCTATATAAACCAAAAACTGTGTTGAAAACTTATGAGCCACCAATATATCCTTTGCCAGATATAGTGGATTGGATTATACCGGACCATATATTGGCGGACGTGGTACTACCGTTTGTATTCAAAGGACCTCCTGGAAGGCCAAAGAAAAATAAATAAGAGACAAGTCGTTCTCAGAGTTGTTGGCATCCAAAGGAAAGAATACATGTAGTACATGTGGGATTGCAGGCCACAACAGGCGATCTTATAGGAATAGGCCACGAAGTCCTTAGATTCATGATGATCGAATATGTATATAATTTTTAGTTTTCGTGTTTTCTGATTAAGTTGGATGTATTATTGAACATTTTAAAATAAAAATATATACTTAAGTGTTTGTTTACTTTTTATATACATAAACTTACTTGTGTATGTGTAGTAGCTAGATTTAACTTGGTTCTAACAAATTTGATATTGTATAAGCCAAGTAAAAATTTCTCTCTGCATTTTCTGGGACTAGTGTTGATAGGATTGTTGTAATGTGTAAGTGACTGCAACAAAAGTAAAAATACAAGATGCGCCACCCCCTGTTGCATAACCTCTATAAATTCGTATGTAAAAAGTAATGAAAGATGTATAATTTTAGCATGTGTATCGTGTATTTTGTTGAGTTTAATAATGTGCAAAATTTATAGGTTACGTATTATTGCAATATTATAAATGAGTTTTGTGGTTAATGTTTATATATAGTGGAACGCCGTCCTTCATGATTTAATGCGTACGTAGTATATGTTCACTATCTGTTATGAGACCCTGTTTGTATACTTGGTGTTGATCGATTGCATATGAATTTTGGGTGTCATCATTGTATAAAATTATTGCAATGTTAAGTTGTTTTAATCAATTTGAGCACCATGTTATCTTTAAATAAATATTTATTGTATATTATCTATGTGTTATTTGAGTTTGTATATGGTTGTGTGAAATATGTGTACATCTGTACATGAAAGGTGCCTTTGTATATAGATTAAAATTGGATACAAAAGATCATGCTGTGCAACTAGTTACATATGCAACATTGTGACAACATCATCATACTAAAGATGTGAACAAAAATTATACTAAGCAAAAAAGATGATATTTCAAAGTTCAGGCACAAATATTTTATCAAAAAAAAGGAGCATTGTGAAGTGTTTTTGTTGTTTCTAAGTAGACCAACTAAATGTATTTAGTATGTCTTGGTCACCAAAAAAAAGAAATTAAAAAGAAATTGATCTGCTAGATGACTATTCTTTCAATGTTGTTGTCCGCATCCAACCTACTTGGCTTCGCAGGTGCTTCATTATCATTGACAATGTCATCTTGTATCTTCTGCATGCCATAATCCCACAATAGAGAAGCATATCGATTGCACATTAGTTCAGAGTTGATGGAATTTTCTGGAATGTCATTCTCGTCACTCAAATACTCTGCAAATGCGCAAAGATATACTCCGCAGTCCCTGTGAAAAAAAGGGAAACATACAAGAACAGACAAGAGACAATGTGTGTATATATATAATCCTGAGAATACATAAAATCAACTGAATATTTTTTAAAGATAACTTACAAACTCACTGCGTCCTGATGAGGTAGATTGTTGACATGAACAATGTCAAACGAATCGTACTCTGTGCGTGGTTTGTACTTTGGATGCTCATTTAAGTCTAATCTCTTTTTTCATAAAAATCCAACAACACCAGGTATATTGATATAAGTTGTGCGTACTTTGTCACTTCTTTGAGTACAAGTCCGTCATGAACAACATGTCTGATGGAGTCGTATACGTATATTATGGGTCTTGGAAGCACATAACTATAAGAAATCAATGGAACTTTTCTTTCATGTTCACTGGAATGAAGACGTTGTCAACAGTGTGTCATGGAACTGCGGCATGCATCCTAAAGTCATTTATGTACTGTTTTATTGTCTACTCTGATCATGCATTGCATGCACCTCCTTCCAAGTCCCTGTATGCTTGCCAGATACCTTGTATCAATGCGCTGAAATTGTTGTCAACTGTGGTGAACTGGTACTCTTTGCAGTTGGAATACTTTGCTTTTTTTCTAAGGTAATAGAATATCACATCTATGTGCTGGAAAGTGAAAAGAAATATGCATTATATATAGTAAAATATGTATTGCTATAAAAAAAATAATGTAGATTATATTCATACTGAGTCATCGATCAATTGACCTTCGTTTGCCATCTTATAAAATCAATTTTTGTCTAAAATGGTTGCAACACCAAAATCAAAAGGCACAGACAATGCAGCCTTGTGTTTTTTTTATTGATCTTCGTTGTTCTTCTTGTAATTGTGTATATAGATTTAAAAGAAATAAAATTAAAATTGAGTTATATTATGTTAATCTTATAACCATGACGTACCTATGTTGATGTCTGGCGAGAATCCCTTTTGTCAACCATTTCCAGAACTCCTTAAAGAGATGAGTGTCATGCGTCCCAGATATCGAATTGAATGGATGTTTTTTCTTGAAAATTTTACATTGTACTGATGAGCTAGCTGTATATAATAAAGTGTATGTTATAAGTAATTATTTGTATGTATATAAACTTTAAATTAAAAATGATAATCAACTAATATGTATGTGAGCTTTTTAAAATTAAATGTTACTTGTTTCAGAATCGAAGCTTGCCAGGTATGGTGATACATTGTAGGGTCCTGGGCGTCTCGCTCTCCTGTGAGGTAATGGCGTAGCATCAATTTTGAGTGGCAGCATATCAAAAAATGTCATTGGATGAACCACAATACTTCTTTCAGTGTTGATGATTTCAGGATTAAGGCTGGGTAGTAGCTCATCGGGCAATTCGAATTGAGACACAATTATGTATGAAGACTCGTCTGAATTCTCATTTGCCAATTTCTTATATTCCTTTGCATTGGTTTCTGACCCAACACCCTGCAATACCTCTCGAATGAGAGTTGAAAAGGAATTCTACATGCCATAACATCAGAAAATTGTGTCGAGACACTCTCAAAATGTTTTATACCGTTATGTATCCAAAAAAATATAAAACTTTGTAATAGTTATAGTTGTAATAGTTATGGGTACCTCCTGATTATCAGGTTCTGATGTAGGACATTTATCTTGAGCACTGTGTTGGACATTGGCGTGCGTATCAATATTGATTGGCTGACCTCCTTCGCCAATAATCTACGATTACACCAGTTACTATGATATGTGCAACCATACATAATTTGATAATTGAAAAATAATTTATGATGTAATGTGTCATGTAGTTTAAATAGTCGTAGATATACCTCTTTGACATCTCTATCTATCGAAACGTGCTTCGCTTGTCCAGATAATTGATCGATGCCAATAACAGTTGGTTTCACTCGGCTTTCAACTGCCTGATCCTGTAATGACATAAAAATTAAATTATGTAGATAATATTACTTATAGAATATACAAGTCAATGATGTGTGTGTGTGTATATATATATATAAAAAAAACTTAGTATAAACCTCATTGTTGGCTAATTCAACAGAAAAATGCTTTCCTTCTTTCGACTTCTGTGATGATGTAATATAAATAATTAATGATAAAAAATAATTGCTAACAACCATTAATGATGAAGATTGATATGCACTCTTGTATTGTTATAGATGAAATATACCTCTGGAGATAAATCATTGAAAATCAATGGAGATTTTGAGTGTTCTACTTCGCCCCCATCCTGATGTTCACATATAATAAATTTAGATAGAAAAATTAATATTCTGATATATAAAAAGTATAAATTCCTGAACAGTAAAAAAAATATACATGTTGCAGTGATTTCTTTGTGTTGTTTTATATGATAGATACCTCTAGGTCGTCGGATTTGACGTAAATGCACTGTGCTTGAGCACGAGTTAAATTGTTGAAAAACAAAAGAGACTTTGTTTGTTCTCGTTCTTCCCCAGCCTGATATTGACATACAAGTAATATACACAAATGTTGGTGTATGTTGATGTAAGTGCACAATTAGGTATACACCCAATGTATGTATAAAAAGGTTGTGTTCAATTATATACAATCATTGTTCCAAAACGATATGTATATTTACTAATTATGTATGTATAATTATATACGAAGGTAATGACACATCTGTATGTCACACTTGGTTTAGTGGTGACAACATGTATACACACAAGTGTATATATATTGTTGTATATTAATGTAATACACAGTTGTATATATACAACTGTATGGTAAGTATAATGTGCTTTCATATATTTCTCTGTAAACACTATAAGAATACAAAATAAAAAAGCTAATCCATACATGTTGGTGTATGTTGATTTAATTACACAATTAGGTATATACCCCATGTATGTGTAAAAAGATTATGTGTTCAGTTGTATATAGTTGTGGTTCCAAAAAGTAATGTAGAACTACTAATTGTGTATACATTTTTTTATATGAATGTAGTTGCACATGTGTATATCACGCTTGGTATATTGATAACAACACGTATACACACAACTGTATATCTTTTATTGTGTATTAATGTATTACATAGTTGTATACACACAACTGTATGTATAAAAAAAAGATTGTGTTGTCTGTTTTGTATAAATGTGGTATAACACTGTCAATTCTATATATAAGGTTGTACTATTAGTTGTGTATAAGAAATGTAAAATAGATTCACAAATTGCATAAAAAAAAATTTAGCAGACATTGATAGAACATTTCAATAATTAACATAGAGGTGGGAGACATCAATAATATTTGTTAAAATATTACCTCTTGACTCGTTGGATTGCTTGTTATTCCATGCATATCTACTTCCGTGAAATGAACCAAAACATGCGATTCTGATTCAATTCTGACCTGTGGTGAGTTTGGGGGAGCCTCATGTGCGTGATCCTGGTAATTAAATTTAGCATGATTGGTATAATGTGCTTTCAAAACACTTGTAAGATTTAATTTGTTTTACTTGTTAGAATTGTTTATCTACCTTGTCATCAATTTTGGTTGTTCTCACAGCTTGCAAGACCGCCTTTAAATTGTCTAGCATCATATTCTTCAACTCCTGAAACTCTCCCCTTACCTATAATTATTTTACAAAATATATTAATAGTAGATATTGAAATAAATCAAATAGATGTGTATGTCCTGAAGTTTTTACTTATAGATTGTTTGAAGGTTTTGAATTTCTCACGTGAAATTATTGATTGATTATTCCTACCACTCAAGGGAACGAGGGTAGTAGCATTTTCTTTTTTCGGTTCAGTTGGTCGCCTGGTGTATGCCCTTTTGGCAACTTATGCGTTTTGTGTCACCTTTTTCCTGACTGGATTGGGTCTGTCCTGAGTTGAACCTGAGTCTTGGCGCTGGATTGAGCTTTTGTCGGTTGACTTTTGTGTTGTTTTTGCTGAAGAGCTCCTTAGCTTTTTCTTCATGGGTGAAGCAGATAGAATTATTTTTTCCCTCTTTTCTGCCTTGTTGTGGGGGGTCTTGGAAATCTTCATCAGACTCATTCGCTTCACGGTCACCAACAGTAGGTGTCCGAATTTGGGGTACATACTCTAGCGGTAGTTACATGCTTGAAATATCTATTTCAGTTGGAGTTATGTTGTTTAAGACAACCTGAAAAAACATACAGTGAATTTAGTTATATATGTATACAAAATAACTTGGAATCTCTTATTGTAACGCTTGGAAGGTTATACCTTTTTACGCGTGCCTCTGAACAAGAAGTTCATTAGGAAGTGGCACCGAGATTTTTCACTTGTGGTTATCCAGTTACAAATCCTTGGAATGTGATCAGACACCTTAACTACAACTTTCTCATTAACATAGGAACAACGTTCATACAACCAAATTTGCATGACCAGCGGGAAGCCATGAATCCTATAGTACTTTTCCGTCAAAGTGATCTTGCCATTCATATTCTTTGTCAACTCTTCGAATGCCCTATTGCCCCATGGATAGTCAACATGCCTACCTAATTCAACCAGATCAAAGTCTTTCCTGCTTATTATGTGTGAGTTGGCTCCTCCGACATGATGAAGTTATGTATAAAATAAGAGTGGCAAATTTCACTGCATCATCGTCGTTGTCACCCCACACCTTGTTGTGGAAACTACCAACTAGTTGTTGCTTGGTAATCAAACTCTTATTAGCTCCAAAGTATTGGCATATAATTTTATTTGGCTCGTTGGTATTGAAAACGAAATCTGACGACTCATCATAACACTTAAGCTCAGATATTAGAGTAAATTCTCTACGGGTGAAACGTAATGTACAACCATTTATGTTTATAATGAATGCATCAGTATAATTACCTTGCACCTCAAACAACATGAAACACCTGAAAAGTTGAGTTTGAACGTTGCATCTATTCATGTTCATCAGGTGTGAAAAACATGTAGTTTCATGAAATCTACTCAACTGACTTTCAGATAATATTTTTGACAGGTCATCCATTACATTGATGTTTGTATAACACTTCATGTGAGGGGTGGCACTGGGGATCCCTTCTAGCATGTATTTTACCCCCTGTATAATGTTGGCACACAGAACATTATAAGCAACATCCCATAAATTACATAATTCACATTTGTATGTAAATTCAGATTTAAATGTATCAAGACACAAAAATAGAATATGTCATGTTCCATATATATTACTCATAAACTAGGCATTGACTGTGTAATGTGGTTGTTGTATACTGTAGATATATAAGTGATGTTATACATCGTTTATATATTTGATTTTGAACATGAGTTATTAAATTTAGGCAGCTGTAAACTACTGTACAATTCTAAATATGACAATACAACATTAAATTTTATACAAACACACCATTTTTGCCATTGTAAAAAATAGTCACACTAGAACTAAATGTATAATAATACACTTGCATATATATGTGTGTGACTTTAGATGTATAAAATGACTCATAAATATGTGAATACAATTTAGAATCTGAAGAAATTTGTATACAACACTTGTGTGACAAATCAAAACACTCGATTGTATACAAAAAGTGATTTTCTATTTTGAGATGTGAATAACTACATTGTGACTAATTGTATAAAAGAATTATACATAAATATGATAAAAATGTAAAAAACAAAATAAAATACAGTGGTGGTATGATATACATTCTCAAATAAAAAAAAATACCTCTTCTCCTTCGATTTCATTTTCAACTGATTTTTTTAATCAAACTCATCTTTCTTTTTTTATTCACCACCGCTAGAGTCGATTTCATCTGCGTTTCTCTTTTTCCTGGAGCTTGTTCGCTGGGAAATAGGGTCATTCTGATTCTTGGATCTCACTTCTTCGCTAGCCCTAGCTTTTGCAAGGGACTCTGCAATGACTTCAGCTTGTTGAGTTATACCCAACGAAAAGGATGGCAAATCATCCATGATGTTAACATGCAAAAAGTATACCTCTTGTTACCCTCTTACTTGAAGATTCTTCAACCATTATGTGTGCGCATCTACTAGAAAAATAGACTGTAAAAAGAGAAAAATGTGTTGTATATGGAAAGTCGAACTAAGAATTTTGAACAAAAATTAAATACCGCCAAAAACCTAAATCTCAAATTGATTATACAAAGATTGAGATTGAGAATGTAAAAAAAAAAAAAAGAAATCGTACCTGTTGAGATGAGGAGTAATTGAAGGAGAGAAATGAGGGTATTGGAAAGAGGAATCATGATATTTGTATAGAAAGAGAGAGAGTGTGTCAGAGGAAGACGAAGGAATTTACACAAAAGATGTATGAGTCCCACGAAATCTTAAAGCCAACTTTTTTAAACTTTGATCTTTATATGTAATATATAAAAACTGTAGCTAATATTTGTTATTTATAGTGAAATGTTTGCTCAATTGTGTAAATTTTCCAATTTTAAATGGGTTAGGTTGAGATGAGTTAAACCAATAAATGGGTGGGTTAACTTCAACGGTATGAACTTAATTTTTCCACCTCAAACTAATAATGGAAATATAATTCATGTTCTCTAACATACGTTTGCAAATAATTTGTTTTTATGTTGGGTCTACAAGACTATGTCAATCCCTAATTTTTATAATATAAAAATATTTCTAGGTAGTTAATGACAAAATTGAGCTAACATTATTAGGAATCGAAATTTAATCTCCACATACAAATCCTTTTTCTATAGGAGAAAGGTTAACTTCTAAACCAAAATCCACTAGGAAAAGGTTAACATAAACAACTACTTATATTGTCTTTTCATCTCCAAACTGAAAAACACCCTCACTTTTGCAAACCAAAACATTGTTTTTTCTTACAAAATAAAATAGCAGCAATATGCCGAGCCTTTGCCTACGAGAATGGAAAATGCCCCGTCAAAAACAGAGTCGTCTCCGACTCAGCCGTCTTAAAAGTTTGAAAAGTTAAATGAGTCGTTTAGCATGTTGAATATGGAGGATAATTATCCCATAAAAATTTCAAGGAAGATGATCTTTCCTTATTTACAAGACTTACTTAAAAGATATTGGTTGAGAAATTCGAGACCACTATTCGTTATGAATTTGCTGAAAATAATTTTGTCACTGTGTTATACCGACGCCAAAATTGCTTCTGCTTTGGAGATTGATTTAGCATTACATTTGATTGCATTAATTGTTCTGACTCTTGGTGTGGGTGATAATGCACATGAGGTTTATCAAGACTCGATTGTGTTTCTTCCTAAACACCTGATCAAGTCCAAATTAACTCACGCAATTAAGGTGATAGAGTGTTTGCCTATTGTCACTCTTGTTACTGCCAGAGACTTTGTAGACACCGAAAGATCAATGGAAATAATATGGAAACTCATGAATCAAGAAAGCAAACTTCCATCCTCTATGGCTGTTGCAGCAATATCAGCTTAGGATCTCCTCCTTTCAGGCACGGATCAATGGAGCATTATCCCTAAAAAATTGGAAAGGGTTGATCCCTTATCTCCTGAAACAACTAGAGAAAGAGGATGAACATGTAATGCTGTCAGCATTGAGACACTCACTTTAATTTTTTGAAAATGGCAGTCTTGAGAAATTTTCAAATCAAGCAGGACAACACGCAAGCACGAAGACTATGAAAGATGACATAATGGAGCATGTAAGGAGAGTATGCAATGGTACCAAACAAGAAGCTTCAAGAATTCTCGAGGATGATTACTATAAGATAAGCAGTCTCACTTTAGGCAGAACAAGAATCATCATTAGCACCTGGTCACAGTTGAAACAGGTAAGTTACGTAAGAAGATTTTTAGGCTACGGTTTCACAAATCACATGATGGAAAACAAACATCTCCAGAATGTTTTCCTCTTTGCAGCAGGTGCCAACACCGGAATGTAGTGATGATTTATAACTATACAAACCTGAATATGAAGAGGTGTCTTTTCGAGTTTTTATGCCTGAAGTAAGACGTGTGAATTGTGCAAAAAGGATACATATGTCACCTAATTCTCTTCTGAACAAGGGCAGGAGCAGGTTGCGGAACAAGTACAGGAGTCTTGCAGAGGAGACCAAGGCTGGGTACATTGCTGATGAAGAGCTTGACTGAAGTATTATTTTCCATTGGTGTAAATTCTTAGCCACTATACTTATTGAAAATTTCTTTAAGTTACTACAATAATTTTCTTTTTGTCCTAATAGTTAAGTTGCTTAGATTTTGGGATGATTATTTTACGTTTTTATTGCACATCTTTTCAAAAAATTAACAGTGGTACCAAAAGGTGAATCTTCTCAATGTAAGATTTGTTTTCAACAAATTATACTTTATTTCCAATTTCACATAGTAACAAGGTTACTGACAAGTTAGAGCGATGATACTACAAACACGAGGACTGAATCATAAACATGTTTCATCCTCGCGATGATTTTCCAATGATTGGATCCTTCCACATTGGATTTTTAATCTCAGAACTAATTGAGTGTATGTGTTTTGCATGCATGCATCATGTCAATTTAAAATTTATATATAAATAGTACTTACTATTAAATAAATACAATATTTTATGTAAATAAAATTATATAAATTCTATTAGTTTGATGCAATATTTTAGTCTATTGTGAAACGACAAAGATTTGATTGTTAATAGTTTTTGAATACATAAAGTAATAATTTAGAGTTGAATAATTAAAAGTTAAATAATTAAGTGGTTAAAATTTAATGTAAAAAAAATTCCTAAATATAAAAGGAGTAGTTTAATGTTACCAACATAATTTTACTGAATTATTTTCTTTTTAAATTTGTTATATTACATACTTTTATTAACAAAATATTTTATAGTCAAAATTTTAGTTAATTATTTACATATAATATTTCTAAATCGAAAGTGAATTTTAAATATAAAGAAATCCTAATCCAAAAGTGAATCTTGAAATTAAATAAATAAGAAAATAATAAAAAGATGATTTTGTTTA
The DNA here is from genome assembly GCA_038996855.1 of Solanum aculeatissimum. Taxonomy (NCBI): domain Eukaryota; kingdom Viridiplantae; phylum Streptophyta; class Magnoliopsida; order Solanales; family Solanaceae; genus Solanum; species Solanum aculeatissimum. Next base: position 17,555 of record JBCEWC010003768.1, read on the forward strand.
AAAAAGAACATTTTAATGAATAACAAAAAGTTCAAACAACATTTCTTAGGCTATTCACGCTTTTAATTTAGTATAGATTAGCATCATCATAACTGGGGAAAACGCTACCACTTCTCATCAATGAATGATAAAAGGTTCAAATAACATTTCTAATGATATTCACGCTTTTAATATAGTATAGATTAACATCATCGTAGCTGGGGAAAACACTACCACTTCTCATCATATAAACTCCAACCATCAATGGAATGATAAGTAAAATAGACAAATTTGGGATGACAGTTTTCTTTAGCTTTTTTTCCACATCCTTGATTCTTCAATGTATCGAGATATTAAATTTAAAGAATTACAGAGTATAAAAATGATATTTTTTTTTGAAATAAACTGAAAAAAATAAAGATACATAAATTGAAATAAATAAAATTAGTATCTTTTGGTTAATGTGGCAAGATCGATGATTTTTTTTTTTTTAAAAGTTAGGATTTTTAGAAAATAAAATTTTGTATGGGGTTAGATGATAAGCACCACATGTGTAAAGTATTTTTATGTGGTTAAACTGATTTTATGAATAGATAATTACATATTTTGATAAAAAAAATAACAAAACGACTAATAAGCACTTGGTGTGTGTAGAGGCAAAATTCTCGACTATTGATCGGGAAGGACGATGCCTATAATGTGCACAAATCGAAGGATATCTGAAGCAGCAAAAAGTAAGGAAGACAAGAAGTTAAAAGGAACTAAATGGAATTCATAACTTCCTCTGTTTTACTTTTTTCATTTTTCTTTTATAATTTAAATATTCAAGACTAATTGAAAAAGTACAACCTGTAAATACAACATAAGACCAAATGGATTATGCCTATCCAAAGTCCTAAATAGAATATAAAAGATGTGAGGATCATATACTATCTATTAGATAGACCCATTCAGAATCTCTTAATTTGTCAACTTTCGGCACTTAGTTCTTGAACTTCGTCCTGCCAATCCCCGTCAAAGTGATTCAATATTGGCGAACAGGGTTATGCATTATTGGTTATAACAATACAATTTTGAGTTTTCTATAAGCTACAATGAAAATACAAAGTACAATGACAGATGAAGAGCTTCAAGTTGATCCTTGAATACTGTTCTATAGATATTTGATACATTTTTCATGTTACATGCAATTGTTGGTAATAAAGCACACAAAGTTAATTAACACTCGATTTGATACTTTCTTTCTTCATCTTACATGAAATTTGTTTGCCAGTATTGGCTCTTCCCATACTCGAATGTTTGTTTGAGAGCCATAATCATCAAAACAGGGTGAAATAGTATCACTTTCCATTTGATAAAACCACCAAGTATTAGTAGCGCGCTCAATGAAAAAGACAGTTACTTCTGCAACCAAGTTGACTTGCATTAACTGATATACAACAATTAGTCCCTGCAAAAAATCAATGAAATATATCGCCCATCCGTAGCTTCCACACTTCCACTTTGTCCGTCTCAACATATAATACCATATTACTAGAACTTACATGTTTTTTTCTTTTGATAAACTGAGCCTACACTTTTTTTTTTATTAACATACTCTTTGATTAATTTCATGTGATATAATTTGATTAAACGTAAAATTTAAGTTAACTGCCAAATAGGAAACAACAAATTTACGTGAATGTCAACAAAAAAAGAAAGTTAGCTAACTCCTCCAAATTCTATTTCCGATAATACGTTACCAAAGCCTTAATAATATAGACATTTGAGTAATACAAAATACATTGTATATGTGCATAGTTGCATGAACAAAATCTGGTTAACTTTTTTTTTTTTTGGCTATTCTAATCGCCAACTACGAATATATGCACTTTTCACCTCAATAAACAACACAATTTTTCTAAATTGTATTGAAGTTAATCTATGAGCATTTCATATTTTACCTTAGCCCCAAGCTTTTTTACCCTTTCCAATGCTTCTAGACTTTCACTATTTAGCAACTAAACCCCATATTTACTGTTTGTCGGGTACTGAATCCCAAAAGGGTCTGGCACGGAGCTCGCACATGGAAACCCAGTTGAGTTCTCTGGAAAGAAACTCGGGTTAACGTTGTTAATTCGCTGAGCTCTAACGCTACTTTCTACTTGTTGATCAACTCCTCCTTCAAACTTGACTTTGCCGTGAAAATTTAACGTCGTTGGGTTGGCGAAAAATTCAGTGAAACTATTCAAATTGTTGTTGTTGTTGTGATTCTGATTGATGTTCACAAGCATTGGAGTTTGATTTAGCTGTGCTGGAGCTTGATTTCCGGCGATCAATTCTAGGAATGAATTGAATCCAGCTAAAGTTGCCCAGCCGAAATTTCTCGAACCCAGTTGTTGAAGATTGGGTCTATTATCATCTTGTTGAAAACTCCTTGTTGGTAAAGAGAAATACCAGTCTTCAATTACAGGCAGAGATTCCAGCATGCCGTCAAATTGAGACAACGAAGACGATGATGAATCATGGCTTATTTCCTTGCTTTGCAAATCAGAAATACACATCTTTTGCACGTTTGAATTCTTCTTGTAAATCCGACATAAAACTCAATCATCTAGCTGAAAACATATAAAAAAAACTATTAATGTTAAATTCAGACCAAAATTTAATGAATTCATAAATTTCAAATTTATGAAACCGAGGATATACCCTTGAACTACTTCCACTTTTTTGGTGGAAGGTTCACTGAGTCTATATTCAAGCATAATCCAGTTGGTTTTGGTTCCTTTAAGTGCTTTACCAATGTAAAACACTAAAGCTTTTTTTATTCCAACTTTCCTTCCTTCAATAGTAATTACTTTATCAGTTCCATTTGCTTTCCAATATCCAGAGCCAGCTACTCGATTCGGTCGAGATCCATTGGGATACTTTCTATCTCTTGGACTGAAGAAATATCATTCCTTTTCTCCAAAAATTGCCTTGCCTTTACATAATTCAACAACAAAACAAAACTATATCAGTTACTTAATCAAGTTGAAAAACACTAGAAATTAATTTGGAAAAATTTACTTGCTAGATACCATGGATGGAATTTGTACAAATCAATTTCTGCAATGATTTGTAGAGAGAAACCATCACCTGCTACTTTACGACATAAATATTGAACTAAAAGCTCTTCATCATTGGCGTAAAACCGAAACCCAGGTGGCAAGCTTAACTGTGCAAGAGGATCCGGTTCCTGAACACCCATTTTCTTCTTGCAACCATGTAGATGGTGGCTATGAAATGCAAAGAAAGAAGTGCAGCAAGTTTGGCTCTGAAATGCAAAGAAAGAAGTGCGGCAAGTTTGGCTCTGAAATGCAAAGAAAGAAGTGCAGCAAGTTTTTATGAAATTGGAAAGAAACAAATAATTAGAAATTTCCTAAATTGTGAACTATGGGGCTGATTATATAGGCAGGAAAACAAGACATGCTGGAGGCTATCTCAAATCAATTCTTCTATTTTACTTTCTAAATATAAAAAACAAGTGTTTTGACATAATTAATTCTAGCTCAATTATTTACTTCACTTTTTTTAGAAAACAATTATCTCTCTTTAATATTATATTACTAGTCGAGTGTACGTACTTTGCACGTATGAGACACGTCTATTTAAAAATTATATATAAATAGTATTTGCCATTAAATAAATATGATATTCATGTAAATAAAATTAAATAAATACTATTAGTTTAGTACAACATTCTTAAGGGTTTTTACGTTTTTAATATAGTATAAAATGAAGCAAGACATTTTTAATTCATTGATATAACTTTAATAATGTAAAACAAAGAGAAAAGAGGTAAAGCAACAATTATTTCATAGAAATTAAGTGAAGTAGCAAATTTTGTGCATTAACAACAGCATTACTGATACAAAAGAAGAAGGAAAGAAGTGAAACCTCGTTCTTTCACACGTGAACTTTACACGTCAATAAAGAAAAAGAAAAAAATATATTAGAGAAGTCCGGTGTAGGACACCTGGAGGCACAAGAAAATAAGAGTTAGACAATTTTTGTTTTCATCATAAGGAGTGCAAACAAAAGGTAATGTAACGGTGTCACAATTCGGTGACACGTCATATATTCTTTCTTTTTTCATTTTTTCTTCCATTTTCTTTTGGTCCCTTCTTCTTCTTCTTCTTCTTTTTTTTAAAAATAATTAATTGAAAAATTATTTTTTTAAAATTTAAACTTGAGATTTTTAGTTAGATGCAAAAGTCGAATAAAAAAATCAAGTTCAACAATTTAATTATTATTAGATTCATGACACGTGTGTCGCACGTGGTGTATCAGACATATTGCTATATAATGAATTTTTGAAAATTTTCATATTGAGCGGTGTATTTTGATATTTCTGTTGTTGTCATGGTAATTTCATTTTGTGTATACCTGTACAAATGCTAATTCTTTGTTTCGTCTTTATCTGTGTAGATTATAATTCTTAGTTTAGCTAGTGCCATTAGTCATGTATACATTTGTGTTGTATAAGCATGTAGTGAAATTTTTTCTACCTAATACTTCTTTGTAGACTATATAGCGAGAAGAGGTTATAGGAAGTATAACTGATGTCTGATGATCATGCAATGTATGACACCTAGAGCATGTTCGAAAAATTCATTTAGGTAAGAATCACGCTCTCTAATTTATTTGTAACTATTCGAAACTTTGGACTTCATAAGGTAATGTACAAAGTCTAACCTTGTGATTTCCTCCGAAGATAGAGTTTGATGCAGAATTAGCATTGTGGGTTTTGTTTTGATACATGGTAAACAAATTCGTTGACATTTTGCAATAGATTCAACTAAACAAGGGAGTCACTTTGTCTTGTGATGCTTCACTATGGGATGCGTTGCAGGATTAATTTTATTTTTTTATTTACTAGATTTTTCAAGGGGAAACATCAAGCATACTGTCTTATGACTATTCAAATGTTCCTTATTCAATTAACTTAGTCGGTAAATGTGTGATTCATGTTAATAATGTCATGAATGTGTCGTGTCAGCCATCACATTTAATTTAGCGACTATTTCAAAGTGGAGAAACAAAATTTAGGGAATTAAACCCCAAAGATGGTAAATTGTTAAGAATTGCATAAATGTGCACCTCCATGTTTATAGCGTGCCATAACATCATGTAGACAGGAGGTGTGCGTATTATTAGCTAACTGGATCTATTAGCAATTTCGATGCATGATAAACAATAGTTACTTTGCAAGTGAACTGGCTTGTGGATTTCGAATATGATAGTATAACAAAGTTTCTAGTAGAACCAAGTTTATTACGAAGACTTTATAGCAGTAAAATTGTTAAGACAGGATAGTACAACTATACTTAGCTAGCTTCTCGACACATGATAAATAATAGTTACATCGTAAGTATATGCGTCTATTATTTTGATTATGATAGTATAATGAAGTCGTCAGTAAAATTGATTTAGTAAATAATTTTTCTCAGAGGAAGAATTAGAAAATACCAAGTTTATTACGAAGACTATTCAGTCGATTAAATTGTTAAACATAGAATGGTGCGGGTATTCTTTGCAATCTAGATCTAAAAGTTATCTTGACACAGAATAAACAGTATTCACTTAACAAAGTGTGATGCTTCTCTTTGTAGTAAATGTTTGACGATTTGATGCAGATGAACTAGAAGATGGTAGTATAATCCTAGTGCCTGGAGAATGGATTCAAGTGAAAAACAATTCAAAGGAAGGCTGTGAAACTGAGTTTAACCCAGTTCATGGAGGAAACCTAAAAGCATTCCAAAGTGACCAATATCTACAAAGGTTGATATATGAATTTCAACACACAATTTGCTTTTGACAGGGGTTATCACTAGCTGCATTGGGGATAAAGCTGGTGGTAGATGCATTCAATTTGAAATAGCTGAATTACTCTTCACTTTACAACTCTAGTCTCTGTTACTGTTACAATAGATTTTTTTGCATGTACCAAGTATGTATTGTAAATTTGTAATGGCAGTGAATTCAACTTTGACCCCATTTATACTTCTGTACAGATAATGTTATCTTTCACTCTTAGCGTATGAAATTTGAATGGCCCCCATTGAGATGATAAACAACATTTGTTTCGAGATTAAAACTTTATTGTTTCTCTTATTCATATTTCAAATTTGGAGTATGTGTGAAAAATTATAATACATGGAGACAACCTTGTATAGTATTGATGATCATTATTTTGTAGATATGATCAAACTACAAGACCCGATAGAGAGTATTGAGTAGTATAAAATGCTGAATATGTTATGCCTGAAAATTACCAAAATATTCCTAGACAAAAGATTGTTTGCATACCACATCATCTAAATTTTTTTTGGCAAAACTGAGATCAAAATATTGATTAGGATACAAATATTATGTGGGAAAATAATTTCGGTTAAATTTAGGCCAATCGAATCAAAAGATGACTTTTTCAAAGCAAAATCAGACAACCAGAAGAGTACGTGATAGGTCTGCATCACGAACCTACTTCGTCATAGTTCATTTTTGAATTTTATTCATAAAATGTACTGGACAAGTGCAATTTATAAAAATACACATCAAAGGAATTCAATGAATGCGATTTATTTCTTATTTAATAGGAAAATAAATTCCGGAGGCATTTTATGTTTTTCGTCAAAACAATGAACTGAAATGATTTGCTCATCATGGTACTTGACATTCAATTTTAAAAAGCAAGGATATTCTAGTCTTTTTTTCACCTATCCTAGACTAAAACTTCGTCATTTTTGCGCTAAATTAATAACCTACGTCATTCTCTTTCATTGTCACGTAACTCATTCAGAGAAAAACAATTAAGGAGAAAAGGACAAGATCTAGGATTTGAGAAAATCTCTCAAATTCTTCAAGAAATCTCATCCCCAAGTATGTAAGGCCACCTAAAATTCTATTTTCATGTCTGATCTATATTTCTTATCAAGAATTCTAGTCAAGAGTCAAGTCAATTTTATTTCTATGATCTTATGGAGAAATTCTAGAACCTTATTATGAAATCCTTGTTATTTTATCATTATTATGCTAAGAATTTCAGTGTTGAGTACACCTCCTTAAATTCTTGAAGTATTACTACAGTTACAAGAACCCTAACTGGTTTGAGAATTTTTCTTATTATGTTTTACTATTACTCTCTCGTCAAGTTAAGCTTTGAATGTCAAGACATTATATTCATATGTTTATGACTCATAGAATTCATGAAAAGTTATTCGGTCCAAAGTATGAGTTGATTTAAAGAAATACCTCAGCATGAGTTGTACAAGTAGGCTATTTACCCCTCAGCATGAGTTGTACAAGTAGGCTATTTACCAAACTATCTTTTGATCATAACATTTCAGGTTTGAAAGAGTAGTCTAGTTAGTTAAGATATTTTGCGTAAATTAAGAGTTTGAGGGAACTTGACAATTTCAAATGCATTATTTTACCAGTAAAGAGCATGCCTAATTTGTTTCTTTAAAGAGAGCATTACCAGTTATGGGAAATCATTATCAATTTTGAGAAAGAAAATCTAGTTTAAAGAAAATATGTTAAGCCAAGACTCCAAATATGTCACGCCCCGGGAGAGTACTCTTGGCATGGCCAGCACTCAGAGACTATTGCTAGTGTCACGCCCGGGGAGTGTACCCTTGGCATGGTCGGCACTCAGAGACTATTTCTAGTCCCTAAGTGAACCACTTGACCTCATCACATTCATTCAATCACAATCTAACGTCGAAAGATATCAACTAACAATCAAGAAATAGCTCAATAGGAATATGACAATCAAATCTTTATAGATAAAGGTCGTAGGCCAGCCAATCCAATCACAAGACTAGTAAGAAAGAAACTACCCACAACTCTATCAAATTAATAACTCACAATCTAGTCTATGAAGTTTCTATCACTACTATCTATCTAGATGGTACCATGAAAGGCCATGACTACCTCAATCAAAAGGAAATAAAGTGCTAAACTCTAGTAGCTAGATGATAGTAATATGAAAATTCTCTGAAAGCAAGGAGGTCCCACCAATAAGTTGAAATGCGAAATAGATCCTCAACGATGCACCTGTTGATGATATCTAATACCTATCTCTACATCATAAAATGATGCAGGCTGAATGAACGTCAGTACGTGGAATGTACGAGTATGTAAAATAGTTAAATAAAATAGATATAGATAGAATAATAATCAATGCAGAAATACTCAATCAGAATGTCAAATGTCCATCTAAGGCAAGAATAAAGAGTAGACAATGACCCATCACAGACTATCCAATCATTCCAATCAATCAAATCCAATCAGAGTACTATCGGTATAGAACCTATCTGAGAGTTTTTCTTATCGACAACAATCATTTATAAGCCAGTGATCATACAATAATTTCATTGATGTTTACATAATCTTTCAATACCTTGCTGGGTTAAGAACAAATCGAATTCATAATAAATCTGACAATCAAGTCTTCTATTTTTTCAGGGACCTATTAAGAGGGAACATTAGAATTAATGGTTCAAGTTGGACTTACTCTCGATTAATTCGGTCCTCGATACTCCTCCAAGACTCAATCTCATAAACAATCAATCTCAATCATATCATTCAACAATTCGACCAATCAATTTCATCGACCTTTTAAGAATGAAAAAAATAATCACGTAGGAGGACTTTCAACTTAGACTAATCTTTAGAGTTCAATTATGTAGACTCGCAGGAACATCAAGTTCTATCAACCTATCATTATTCTCACATCACAATCACAATAAACATTCTCAAATCAAGGCTCTAGACTCAATCCTTAGGTTCATTCATGCAACCTTTAATAAAATAATATACAAGGTTTTTGAAAGAACTTATGAAAAGCATTTAATAAGTAAAATTCAGTTTATGATGATCATCACATATGAAAATACAAAGGATAGGTATATAATTTGCAAGAAAAATATTCAAAGAATCATGCATGAAGACTCAATACATTCGAAATCTTGCTATCATCATCAGTAGGGGACATGGGGAGAACAAACTCCAATATTTACTTTATTCTTAAGTACCTGAAAATTTTGAGTCTTGGAACGGCTTGAAAGAACTCACTAAATTACCTTCAAACCCTAGCCTTTTTCTCCCTTAAAACCTTGCTTTAAGTTAAAGAAGGTGTTTTGAACGTAAAGACACTGAATAGTTATGTTTAGAGGCTTATATAGGTGTTAAAATGTCTAGTTTAGGCTTTAAAAGGGTAGAAAAAGATCAAAATAATCCTTCTTAAAATATTGTCAAAGTTGTCCACGGGTCCATCTACGGCTCGTAGAATATTCCACGGCCCGTAGGAACTTCTCCGTAGACTTTAGGGCAAATTTTGAGGTCTCTAAATCGATTCTACGAGCCCAATCTATGGCCTGTAAGTACATCTACGACCCGTAGATTGGTCCGTCAAGTCTGGGGCTAAAAAATAGATTTGCAAAAGTTTTTTCACGAGTGAACAGTATGGGCCGTAACTCAAACCACGACCCATAAGTTGGTTTCGTAGTTCACCTCTGCTCTGACAGCCTGCAGTAAAATGGTCATAACATTTGACTCTAAACTCCAAATAAGGTGAAATCGGTTGCGTTGCACAACTAATTCAAAGAACGTTCATGCATTAGGTCATGGGCCACCTAATTCTTTGTTTGCTAAGAGTTATGGTCATTTAAAGTTTACCCTTACATAATCTTATGCAAAAAACTCAATCGATAGGGAAGTTTTGAACTCGACTAAGTACTAGAAGTCTCTTATGAACCTAATATACTTATAATACTCTTTACACTTATAGGAATGAGCCTTAAAATATATGTACATTAAGGTATCACTAGGTTCAAGCTTATATACTCACGACGAAAAAATTCAGATCCTATGAGTAGAGTTATAGGGTATTACAATATCTCTCCCTTAGGTCATTCGTGCTCGAATGATGAGTAGACAACGAACAAATTCAAGGCATGAATAACAATCGAGAATCTATCAGATCAATGAATAATAATCAACCAATCTTGACAGTCATAAATCAAACTCAAAATAGACAAATCGAGTCAGATCAAGAACAAAGATATTACCTCAAGAATTCTCACTATCAGGCATGAATACAACATCGTAACTCAATCAACTCAAATCATTTAAACATCGCAACAATCAGTCATTAGAAGTCAAGAAGAAAGTCATCAACTCTAATTCGAGAATGTAACCATTGCAGTATATAAAACGCTATGGATAACTCTCAAACTTTGCACCTTATCTCAACTATGCTCCTTTTTGTGGTACTCCACTCTATCAGCTGAAGCTTATGGCTACTTATTCAAATCTACGCCTAACCATATTATCTTATTCCATTCAAGCCTAATTCTAAACCCCAAAGCGCTATTCCTAAGATGACTATATTCATACAAAGCTAATTCTTAAAACTCAAGCTCTATAGCTCCACGGGAACCTTCATTAAAAGATCACTAGTCCTCTCTATTACATTGCTACTCTTACTCGAAACCCTTACCAAGAAGTCATCAATAGCCTATCGCCATTTCCTATCACCTTTTCTCGCATAATAACAACCACTTATTCAAGCCTAGTAGACTGACCACTTCGACTATCTTAAAGAATTATCAAGCTGACTTTGCATTTCTACCTCCATCATTGAATGAGCTCTCACTCAAAGACATACAAACATATTTTTACCTAGAAAAACTCTAACCTACATTTACATATCTATTGCACATCATAAGGTCTCATCTTTATCTTCCTCCACATCTATAATCTAAATGAAAAGAGGACATAATAGTTAACACATCAAGGAACATCCACCCTTACTCATCAACAATAACTTATCTTCTATCACCAATATCACTATCAAGGCTGGAAAGAAGGATCATTAGACGGTCTTAGAGCAAAAGATCATAAGCACGATAATTCATGGAATTTGATGTGAGAGCGTTCATAACATGATACAATCTCATTAGCCTTTAAGAACCTATCATGCATTTATGGAATAGAACATACTATGAAAATCAAGTCGTATCTCGTGTGACAGTGAAATTCTGAGATTCATGAGATAAAAGTACAACTGTCACTCCTCATCCTCAGATCTCAACATGAATGTGAATCATCATCGGGTGCATGGGTCTATGTAACGACCCGAAAATTTTTGAAACCTCTTATGTTTGGTATTGTATGGTGTTATAATGGTCGTGGTTGAAATTTTGTGGCCACGGGTTGATTTTAAGTGGCCGAACGTGAAACGGATCATTTTGGGACCTAGAGAGGCCGTTTGGATAGTGAGCTTTACAGAATCATAACTTTTGGTGTGGATTGAACCATATGTACCACTACATATCAAATTAAAGATCTTTGAATTATATGTGCAACGCAGCTTGTCTCGCTCAAATCCAAGTTCGTATGAGAAAGTTATGGCCAAAATAGTGGGACTACCTGAAATTTAGAAAACATTGGAGATAGGCCCTGAAAATGGCCCAAGGCATGTGAGACGGACAGTGAGACTTTGCACGGTCCGTGAGGTGTTCCTTCAAGTGGTCCAGAGTGCATGGTATGGCCAATACCCACCCCAAAAACTAAGTTAAGGTCCACGGACCACCCCACGGTCCGTGAGACCTCAAACGGACCGTT
>JBCEWC010003769.1:0-29180 GCA_038996855.1 Solanum aculeatissimum
ATTTTTTGAAAATATTGAACTTTTTGAAAATATTGAATGACTAAGTCATCTTTAGAGTACCTAGAGACCTAGAAAATAACATAATGCATTAACATACCCCAATTCAATTAAGTTTATATGAAAAAGTTTTAATTAAAAAAAATAATTAAAAAAATAGTCTTACAAATTAATAAGGGTAAAATGGTAATCTTGCTACATTAATCATTGTTTTCTTAATAGGTGTGCCATTTCAAAATTTGACATCTAATTGTGAACGGAGGGAGTAGTAAATGATAGAGGTAATTTTCCAAATCACCCTTTGAATGTATTGAAAAATGTATTAGGGAAATGACTATACTTAATGATAAGGATAAATTAGAAACTAAAGGTAAAATTATCTTTTGATTTCATAAATTGGACTAGTATTGTTAGACATCCCAAAATATTATAGTGGACAAGTAAAGATGGACGGAGGGAGTACTACCTCTGGTCCCTTTTATATGTCGTCCTTACTATAAATATATGGTCCTTAATATATGTCATTTCACAAAATCAATGCATAAATGATATTGTTCTTCTTATTTTACCCTTAATAGTTAATGAACTTTGAAAAGATATATATTTGACCAACTAGAAGAACTAAAAAAATAATTAATGTACATTAAATAAGAGCAAAATAGTAAAATCATTTTTTTTTACAAGTGCAATTACAAAAGATGACATATAAAAAAAATCAGATGAAGCAGTAATTATATCAATTTATCATGTGGTGAGAATATTCATTAATTACCATGATTAAGTGATAATAGTCTATGTGTTGGACCCGAGATCTTTAGGGGTCCTCCTTGTCCATTGAAACAACCATACATTTAATTATGGGTTACCATGAGAAGATACTTGTAGACTTAACATAATTTTCAATAGGGAAAATAGTAAAAAAAAAATGTGTTTAAACTATGTGAAATGAATAAAAAATGTCTATTATTTATAATTTGGTTTAGAAATATCTTTGTCGTCAATATTTTGATTCAAAAATGTCATTATTATTTAATAGGTCAAAAAATGTTCTTTTTCAAATAAATTTGTTATTTATTTTATTTTTGAACACATTATTTTCCTAATAATATTTTTTAATTAACAAATTTTTATCCTACTTCAATTTGGAAAAAAATTAAAAACAAAAATATTTCTTATTTTATTATAATTACTATTTTTATAGTTATCTAAACGAAAATTAATGTTGAATTTATTATGATCATATATTTATAACATATATTAATTGTTAAGGGTACGTTGTTCTATTTTAATCGATAAAATGAGATTAAGGAAAAAAATTATTTGTTATATTTTTATTAGTTAAGGTGATTTTAAAAGAAACAAAACAAGAAAAAGATTTTTGGACCATTTAGTAAGAATAAGAGCATTTCGAACCCATGTAGTAACAATAAAAGTATTTTTGGATCAAAGTATCAATGACAAGGGCATATTTAGACCAAAATATTGACGGCAAAAATATTTTTGGACCAAACTATAAACGAAGTTTAAAGACATTTTTTCACCCTTTTTGTTTTTCAATATAATTGCACGATCTATCGTAGTGAGTGTGAGTTCACCAGGAATACTCATACGCTACTGTAGATCTACCCTTGGGCCTGTAAGGTTACATTTTATCTTCCGATCGACTAAATTTTTAGATGAGATGATCACATAATTTAATATTTGAAAAAAATATTATCAGAACACGTAAGGAGACATAATGAGATCAATAATCACACAAATCCAACATAAAACCTCGAAAATTAAGAATATATATATATCTCTCTCATCCAAGAATCTTTTTTTTTTTCAAAATTCATCACTAAATCACTCATTATTTGAGAAATAAAATTAGGGATGAATTTTGTTGTTTAACTACATATAACCAAATATATTTGAAGATCGCAAATGTCGGCTGATAAAGCGATGGAGTAACAATGAGAAAATAGGGAGATGGAGCACAGGGACCATACGTACTGAATATGGTTAAGGTACCAACCAGCACATAGAAACAATTGATGAATCAACGACATGTATAAGTAGTTGCACAGTTATATCAACAAGTTGTACAATCAAAAAAAATAAAATTAATTTTTTGAAAGAAGAGTCCTTTCTGGGTAATGGGTTGAGGCTGACAAAAGGGTAGTGGTCCATATATTCACTATTTAAATTGACAGACAGCTGACATAGTTTACATACGCACATGAGGACTTAATGACTCTTATTATGACAACTGAATGGTTGGAAAAAATATCTAAATGGAGATTCACTTGTCTAACACAAACCAAAGATGATAGCAGACATGACTTAATGTCACGTACATATATGATACAAGAATTTAACCATAGGTTAATTTGATGGGTTCAGTCTCTTTTGTGTAATTATATGGGTAGATTTTCCAAATGGTAAACAAAATGGAGAAGCAAAATGAGACGTGAAAATTTAGAATTTGTTCTTTTTGGGGTGGCAAAAAGTCCAGCTCTTTTGTGGCACCAGGGGGAGATGTCCACTTCAGATGTAATATGTCCTCTTTGACATGACGGTAGGGGCAGATGTATCACGGGATATCATTTCGTTATAAAAAAAAGTCACTTCTAAATATAGATAATAAATAAAATAAAATATTTTGTAAAAATTAAAAAGAAAGATACTCCCTCCGATCACTTTTAGTTGTAAAACTTTGACTTGCCACACTTATTAAGAAAATAATTATCGTAAATTTACCATTTTAGCCCTTTTAAGGGTCCCACACATATTTACTCATTATATTGTCAAAGACGTTAACTCAATGACAATAAACTGGGAGTATAATAAAGAAAAAAAATTGTCCTACCTTGATTTATCAAAAAAAGACAAGTAAAAGTGAAAAACAAATTAGAAAATTTTTGACAACTAAAAGTGAACGAAGGGAATAATATTTATATATTATCATGTGCTTTCATATCTAGTACCTTCTGCTTTTGGGGCTTGATATTTTTTATATGAGGTCTGCGTAGATTTTACCCTCCCCAGACTTCACTTTTAGGATTTCAGTGGGTATGTTGTTGTTGTTGTCCCATTTTATGTGGAATTCCGTCCCGAAAAGAACATCACTTTACTTTGATTGGAAACAATTTAACTTTAAAATTCTTCTTTTACCTCTTAAAGAAATTATTCTCAGTCACACAAATATGTAAGAATGAATTTAGGTCACAAATTACAAAAATCTTCCTTTTTTTTAACACCATAACAAATGAAAACGTGTCACATAAAATAGGACGGAGGAAATAATAGTTTATACATTTATTTACTTTTTCAAGTGTTGGCACGCGGGGACGATTCTGCATGATGTACGAGCATTTCAAGAAAACAAACAACTCACTCTTCCATTTTCTCTCCTTCTCAATTTTAAGAATTTCATGGATTCTTCTATAATATGAGTCGACATGGATGTCCTTATTGTATGTTAAGTAGACATCAAATGATCAAATAATACGTTCAAACAAATAATTGTAAAAACAGATCGGAAAGGTAATCTAATTAATGGTATAGACTACAAAACATAGCAAATCAAATGAAGCATTGCAGTCAATTTTTGGAGAGTGTTGCCATGATATTGCAAATCGCTCAAGGGTAATCGGGTTAGAATAGAGAACTTGTTTCCGAAAGATCCTCGACTTAAGTGTATGAAAAAAAAAGTACAATAATCGAAATTTCAAAACAAAAACTATAATAATACTAGTGTAATAACAATGGCAATGAGAAATACCAATCACCCTGAACAAGATAGCTTTACAATATTTATTAACCTTCTAATCTAGTACATATCCTTCAAATCTTTCTATATGGAATTATGCCCTCAATAACCTAAAGTTAGATCATATCTTGTCTTATCACCTCTCCCCAATTTCATAATTGGTGCATTCAAGTGTAATTTGGTATTTTATGAGAGTTTCCCAATTAAAAAAAAAAAGAAAAAAGAACACAACTCAAGACCAAACAAACACTTGTTTGCATAAATCATTTACAAACCAGAAGTACTAGAAAAGATTTACCAAGCACTTGAAGTAATTTGCCTCTAAAAACACTAGACATCATTTGGTTTGAGGGATTAAAAGAAGGCAACCTTAGTAGAGAACAAATGAAATAGTTGATTTCTATTGTTAAACTTGGTATAACTAATATCTGCATAACTCTGAATCTTAATACTGAACACCAAACCATGCGCATATTACAGAACATGTATCCCCACAAGCACCTCCATTATGGCATCTATACCAAAATCGCACAATTCCGAACAAATGCACATCCACACTTTCTGACTTTACTTGCAACAATCACTATCCAATTTATAAAGACAACAAAATGCTTACGGAAGGAAGCATAATAAGAATAACAATATTAATGTGAATAAGAGTACCATCGTTACTAAACAACTCATTATACAGATGATTCTTTTACACTCTCAGATCAACACATTTTTAGTTCAATTCATGAAGAAAGCCAAAAACTTGAGTTTAGGTGTTTCACGAGAAAAGAGAATGTGAAGGTATACAGCTGACATCACAAGCCCACTCCGACAGTGAACAGGAATCTACACATCAGCGTAAACTAATAACAGCTTCGATGTTCTGAAGAGAGCATGTTAACCATGAAAAGGTGCATGACCGGGAGGTGGAACACCTCCAGGCGGCATGGTTGATGAATGAAAAGCCTGACTTACATTAAAAGGTGGATTACCAGTAGCAATGCGATTGGTCTGCTGTGACGATCCAGGAGGTTGTACTGCAGTTGCATAAGCAGGAACTGGTGGAGCATATGAATGACCAGGATATCCGATAGGAGCCGATGGAAAGGTTGATCCTCCACCCTGCAAATTTGGATTCCATGAGGATAATTGGGATGTAGGTGGTGCTTGACCAGGAAGAGCACCAGTAGCCGCATAGCCAGCTGATGATTGAGCTGGACCAGACGGAGAGTTATGCCAAACAGCTGGTGTGGCATGGACTGCAGATGCTTGTTGCATCGCAACAACGCTTGATTCTGGAACTGTGTAATCTCTACTTTTGTCACTGTATGCCTGCGTTGACACAATTGAATTATTAATACAAGCCAAGAGGTCTAATGAAAAAGATGCAGGAAGGAACAAGTGTCCAGAAGCATACTTTCGGTAACCAAATCTTAAAATATGGTGTTAGTCATCATTTTTCCCTTTGGAACCAACACAAAAGCAGATATCTATACCTGTACATTCAGATCAGTATGACGAGAGTATGATAGATGAAGCTTACAATAGCCACCATCATATATGCAGTGTCCCTCTAAAGCGTCCTTTGCAGCAGCTGCAATTGTTGCATCTGCAGTAAAACTGATCCATCAACACCTTATGTAACAATTAGTTCAACTTCATTGAAAAGGACATGGTAAAAAAGAAAAAAAATGGTGGAAGGTGCACTTGGAGATGATAAACAAGACAACATGTTTACAAACCCATCTGTTAATGCCGAGTGTAAGACAGCGGAATGTGCAATGTTCTTTTTTTAACTATATAATAACGGTATTTGGTTCAGCTTTCGCACACGTCAATTATTTCTACAGGTGGATCCAAGACTTACATTGACTAGGTTCAATCTTCCATTGAACTCATTGTACTATTAAAGTTATGGGTTCTAATTATTTCAGCAGATACCTATTACCTCCCAACAATACAATTATTGAGTAATTTTGTCCACCACGGCCTTAGGCAGAAGAAAATAAATTATCTACTGTAAGCATATATTTATTGTCTATATCAGAGTTTGAACTTTGGTCCCCCCATAGTTTTCACCCACATCGAATGTTGTGACACACCCTTGGATGCATGGATCAAATTTTTAACTATATTAGAAGAGTAGTGGTGCCAACACGTGCATAGTTGTAATTTATATGAGAAGTGATGATAGTTTAACTTTTGTCTTTCAATATTTGCGACTCCACGTATTATTCAATAATGAATAAAAATTATGAATGAAGTGCACTCCCTCTGTTCATTTTTAGTTGTAACCTTTTTTTTAAGAAGTTGTAACCTATTTCAAAATAGATTTTTAGTTTTATCTGCCATTTTAATATTTCAAGAAAAAAAGTTATTCTCCTCATGTTTTATCCTTAGCATTAAAACTTATTTCTCAAATCATTTTTTAAGACCTAAGTATAAAAATATCAATTAATTTCAACTTTACCTCTATCAAAAATAAATAAATATTAATTAAAAAGAATAATGTAATAAAATAGCCATGTTAATTATTATTTGCTTAATAGTATGTCAAGTCCAACTATGAGACGGAGGAAGTAACATATATTATTTGAAATGACATAAAAGTACTATAAATCACGATAATTAACAACTTAAAGATTTAAAAGACAGTTTTTTAAAAATGATTTTCTAAATTTTATTAATGTCATATAAATTCAGATAGAAGGAGTAACATATATTATTTAAAAATTATGTAAATGGTAGTATTATAAATCACAATAAGTCACAACTTGTCAGTGTGAATTATATGTTACCAGTGTCAATTCTTTGAAAAATGATGTAAAGAGTACTAAAAATCAAATAATTAAAAACCTAAAATTCAAAGAATCGGTTGACTCTTAAAATTCTCCCAGTGCTACATAAACTGAGACAGCAAAAGTAACATATATTATACAAAAATTATGAAAATAGTACTATAAATCACAATAACTAACAAAATTCAAAAGACCTGAAAAAATTATGTTAAAAATTTAATTAACTCTTCAAATTCTATTTGTCTCAAAAATTGGGACGAAAAAGTAACAGATTAGGCTTGTGCTAGCACGGGCTTTGGTATTTAGTATCCATTAGAAGATTGTAATGAAGACTCATGAATTTCCTAGGGAAACACTAGGACATATTTGTAGAGACCGTTTATTGGCAGTTCTGGCTAATCTTTTAGGTTTCAGAGTATCCTGATATTCAAAATCATATTCAGTATAAGTAGGCTGTTGTGCATTCTGCAGGAAACCAGATCTACTTAAACATGAGGTGATTGAAAATACCGTAGTTCACAGAAATGATTGTGATGCAAAATAGATCATGTAGTTAATTTCATTTATACTAGTGAGCAAAATTTGATATGCCAAACCTTCTTCATCCTGCATGAACATATAAGTATTTGCGTATGGGAATGTTAACAGAATCTTTTTCTGAAGCTAATCAGCTGTTCAAGTATTATAATCCCTTAGTGCCCTCAAGCATATTTCTCAAGACCAAAGCAATAGCCCCAACCACCAAAGAGGATTTAACGGCACCCATGGTGGCATACCTCCATTAAAGATTGACAAACTTCAATGAAAATCAACATGTTTATAGTGGAAGAAGAGTCCAAGAATGAGTCCAAGAATTGTGAAGAAGAATAGGCTAGTACTACACATATTTCATGATCCAAGTTCAAGCCCAAGACGAGGAAGATTAGGGCCCATATGGAGTCCCAAATATTAAAACCAAGAACACATGGGGCTGAAACCACTGCCCGAAAGTGAGCTTACATCCTCACCAAAAATAGATGGAAAAGCCCCATTCCAAAGGGCATATGTATAAAAGTTTCGCAACTTTTTACTTATTTTGTTAGGGAAGAAGTTCAACATTTATCATCCATGCTTTCCTAGGTTACAAGTTCTCAAGTTAGGTTTAAGTATTTATTATTTTCATAAAAGTAGAATTCAGATCTCATATTATTTGGCATAGTTTCCCCTGTATAAAGGAGTGGATTTTGTTATTTTTGAGAATATTATTATTAACATTATTTGAGATTCTTTTTTTTTCACACCTTTGTGTGTGGTGAGGTGACTGGATTTATTTTGCAACAAACATTTTTTGGATGTAAGATTAATTCTTAACTTGATATCTTTAGATTTTAGTAAAATAAAATAGGTATTTATTTTTCTATTTATCCCTAATTTCTTCGAAATTGGGATTTAAAACACTTTGTTATCTACGTTCTTCAATCGACTCTTTTATTTTGATGAAGTAAGTAAATTGTATTAGAAAAAGGCATCAAGTAGATGCAATGGTTACAACTACAGAAGTTCTTCAATTGACTCTATTTGTACCGAAATTAGCTTTAATCCGCTAATTTTTTAATACAAAAATCAATTAAGTGTCATTTGATAGGATATATTAGAGAATCCCAGACATGTACTAATCATGATTTTATTTAATATTATATTTGGTAGAATTTTTAACCTATTCAGTATTACAGGGTATATAACTAATACATAGCAAACTACAGAATCAGCAATACATGGGTGAACACATGGATAGGCATGGGTAAAGACAGAACTCCCCTTACTACACTAAACTAAACAGTGGAGGGGAAATATTCCCCACATAACTAATTCCAACTGTCCAGAATTATTGATGTATTCAATACTATTCTTACACTCTACCAAACGACTCATTAGGGTCCTTAATTCTTAGCACTTTATTTTGAAATTTAGGAATTTTATTCTTGAACTTTGCATGTCTTTATCCTTCGTACTTTCACTTCCACATTATTCTCTTGTTTTCTTTGAAGTAACTCGATTCTTATTGGGGTGGGGGAAGAATAAAGAGATGAAAAAATAAAGAAGACACCATAAAACTTCATAGGCTAGACCAAGTAAACACAAGTATTTGTTTAAACTACCAAAGAACAGCACCCATAACCCATACATACCAGGATACTGAATTAATGCCTGAGTTTGACCATTCTTCTCAAATATAGCGATCTTCTGAACGGTACCAAATGCAGAGAATACCTGTTTCCGAGAAGAAAATAATAACAGCAGAATATAAATGAATGGCTACACAATTACCATAATTGGCATCAATGAAATAACAAGGGAGTAGAATACCGTGTGAAGGACATCAACGGTAACAGCATACTGCATATTTTCTAAAGAGGCAAAAAGCACATTACTCTCGGGCTCCTTTTTCTTTCCATCTGGACCTACAACAGGCTGAATGCAGACCTTGTGAGGACTTCTCCAATATAAGGATGACAACAAATAAAATGAGTAAAGGAACATACCTGAAGAAACCCCTCCATTGCAGTAGGATTTACTGGGAGATAAGGGTTTGTGTAATCCCTACACAATGAAACAAGGAACTAAATTTGAATCAAACTGATGTAAGCTTCTATGAATATCATATCAATAAAACCCTGAAATTTGACAGACTCTGAATTGCATATTTCCCCAAAAGAGTTGAATTAGACACATTAAATATCTCGAAAGCAATGATAAGTGTAAAACACTGCTATTAAACAAATACCACCATTACGGAATTACCACAAAATAACTACAAAAAGAAGACCCTCCCCCATCCCACCACCTAAAAGCTCAGTTCATATCCTAACTGTTGACTATTGAGATGAAAAGCTCAAAATCAATCAATCAACTATGCATCAATTCCAAATTAGTTGGTGAATCATCTATATTCAATCAGCTCTATTGGACCAGTTTCATTCCAACACGAAATAATTCTCCCTCCGTGCATTAAATGCTGATGTTTTGACTTATAAAGGAATTTAAGATGTTAAACTGAATTATGTATAATATTAGTGATAGTTCACTAAACTATTATAGTGACTGAAAATTTAAGACATAATATCACATCAAAGTTTAAAATTTGAATAGTTTATGATACTAATTCTTGAAAGTTGGGAGAGTTGTATAGAAAGGAATAGTATCAAACATCTAAGCCATCAAAGAATGGAATAAATGTCATATAAAATGGACGAATAGATTACATTTTACAGAAATTAAGAGTTCACTAAAACTATATTCTTTGAACTCTCACTCTTATCCCTATATCAACCGAGTAGTTTTCCACATCAGTTTTCATATATACTTTCCGATGAACTGGTAAGGAGATCCGACACGACAGTGATTGAAGGTTCTATAAGTAAACAAAGTAGATCTAATATCACATGGCCATGTCTCAATATACCTACAGCTTCTCAGAATCAACGCCGACTAAGCAAGTACAGAAACATAATGAAATCCAAAAATCCTTATAGACGATACAATTAGTTGGAATTAAGGCATAGTTGTTACTAGTTACTAACCCCATTTCAATTTGTTTGGTCTATTTTGACTTGGCACGGAGTTTAAGAAAATAATGAAAGACTTTTGAATCTTGTGGACTCTTAAATAAAAAGATAGGTTAAATGTACCAAAATGCCGTTTAATCTTGCGGTATGTAGAAAGTTGAAACAAAAAAGTTGCTAAAAAAGGAAAGAATCATCCTTTTTGAAACGGACTAAAAAGGAAAGTAGGTCAAACAAATTGAAACGGAGGGAGCATTACACTAGAATTAAGTCCGGTCTTTAACACAAGTCTTTTTAAAGTAAAAAGAAAAGGATTAGAAGCTAAAAACTCAAACAAAATTTGGTGTGCAACCTGAAAGCTAGCAACAGAGAACCGAAAATACTAACATGTCATGGTGGTTCTCAAACTGAACTACTGAAGTGCCACCTTATATCAGTAAGGACCTAAAATATTAGAATCCAATAATAAAGAAGTATTGCAGTTGAATTACAAGGACAGATTGTCTTGTAGAAATGTCTTGCAGCTAAAGAAGCATCCCTTTGTACAGCTCTAACAATGAAATACAATAACTGACAATTTTCGCCTCACAAGCCTACAGAAGTAACATCCACTATTAGAGAGCCAAGTAATTCTTCCTAAGATAACTTGGTTTTGGCATCTCTTATTTTAGAAAAAGGATAACTTGAGATTGACAATGGAAGAGTCACCGGGAACACACATAAACGTCCTATCCACAGAGATTCTTTACCAAAGGCAAATATACTCATCTAACTTATATCCCGTGCTTTTCGTCTGCCACTAGATCCCCATGATGAGTGACGCCAGATACAAATAAAAGTCAACATTCATCCAATCATCCAATAAAACTTACGAGGAGAAAGGAGAGGATCAGGACAAGTAGAAGCAAACAAGATAAAATCTGATAACAAAACATTAGAAACTACAAACAACTCAGCAACAATGTCTAGCTATTAAAAGTGGTCGCAATTAAGTAGTATTTGAAATGAATACACAGTTAGTAATCCCTAAAACACTAGACAAGCATTCTCCAAACCATGAACTCGGTCTAAAAACAAGGATCTTCACATGGTCATCTAAAATGAGAAATGAGAAGAATGTTGTTAACCACTATTATGAGATAAAGAAAATTACTACGAGGTCATGACAAGCACATCTGTCTTTTTTAGCTGCCGAGCTTCACTAAACCCTAGATGACAAGTATCAAAAATTAGAGAATACCTCAACTGTAAATCAAAAGCAGATAATGATAAATTTAGCAAGGAAAAATGCAAGCATGTATAGCAATAACAATAACTATAAGAATATAAAGAAACAAAGTCATAGATACAAAAGCTGTCTAGATAAATTTGTGCTACCGGCTTCGATGAGATTGAAACTTGATATTAAGATCCGTGTGTGCTGAATATGAGATGCGCAAGTGACAATGATTAACATGTTCTGGAAGCAGGTACCTGTGATAAAAATGAAGTTAGGATTATACCCCCAAAAATCTATGTATAATAAAGCAAGGCTTAAAGTAGGTGACCAAATAAAAAAGATTTTACTCTGTGCGCACCCAAAGGGTAGCGCTGCGAATTTCCCTTGTCATAAAAAAAAGAGAAAGGAAAAGAAATATATACAAGAATGATGGGCCTTGAAAAATGGTAAGAATAACTTAAAAGAGAGAGAAGATAGAATCTTGATTTTTCATATAAAATAATGAGGAGAAATAACGGGATCTTTTCTCTGGTTGAAAGTGGAGTTGATGGAAGGAAAGGAAGAAAGATACAAAAAAAGTAAACAGACATTGTACTATGCATGAAAGAGATAGAGGACCGCCAATTTACAGAAAGAAAGAGAATGAATGGAAGAAACAGAAAGTAAGTAAACTAAAGGGGAAAAACAAGGAGAAAAACATAAAACCAAAGTTAGCTATCCTTTTTTCTTGTCATAAAGATTTTGGATTGCAGGGATGAGAACAAGAGGGGGAAAGGGATAGGATCTTTATACAAATAGTTGATCGAATTTATTGTTTATTTTTTTAGTTGGTATACATAAATTATATATTAATTATGTACAATCATACATATACTGTACATGAATTGTGTATATATCATACAGCACTGACTATTTTAAAGTTAAATGGTTAGACGGACAGTTATTTAAATTAATTCTTCCAAAAGAATAAACATGCCATAAAAAGGAAAGAAATGGACAAATTGTATAAAATAGGGAATATGAGACGAGATACATTTTGTGTTTCCTTTGCTTTTTAGTTTTTGAGCTTGTATTGAGGGAAAAACAGTTATCCATACCTTGTAAAGGTAGAGAAGTTGTTTCTGATAGACCTTGGCAAAAGTAAATCATACCAAAGTAGGTTTGAAAAGAAAATAAGGAAGAACATAATAGTAGCAACAACAAATAATATGACAACCAAAGCAAATGAAATAACATGTAATAATAAAATCACAGAATAAGATAGTAGGATACTAATAATAATAAAAGAAGCTAGACAATGTCCGATTACCTACTAGTCTTCTACCTAATCCTCGACCTCCATAACCTCCTATCTATGGTCATGTCCATGATATGTAGCATGTGCGTCATGTCCATGATATGTAGCATGTGCGTCATGTCCATGATATGTAGCACGTGTGTCATGTCCTTTTCAATCACCTTTCCCCAATACTTCTTTAACCTACCTCTACCTCTCCTCACCCCCCCCCATTGTCAAGCCCTCGCACCTCCTTATTGGGGCATCTATGTATCTCCTTTACATATGTCTAAAGCATCCTAATCTCACTTCTCTCATCTTATCCATCACCGATGTCACAACCATTGTGTCCCGAATATATCATCGTTTCTAATCCTATCTCTTATCATATGCCCACACATCCATTTCAAAACTTACCTTTCAACCTGGGTAGCACGTTCTTATCACACAAGACACTAGATGTGAGCTTCCATTTCATCTACCCTGCACTAATACGACGTGTAACAACATAATCAATCTACCCATTTCCTTGGATTATAGACCCAAGGTACTCAAGCAAACAGAAAATATTATCAACTTTATATGACTATGCAAGTACACTAGTTCATCAAATATAAAGTGGGAAGCAAATAGAATAAATACAAGGTATGTTCAAACAATGGACTAGCCATACTTTGGTATACTTCTCCCATCCAATGCCTCTCTAGCAGCAGATGCTGTCCCAACATCACTAAATTGAATCAACGCCTGTCAAGATGTAACAGAAACCCATTAGCACTCTGACATTCCATCCACCCATAATTAAGAAGAAGCCAAAACTCATTGGTCCACAGGCATACGGACCTGAAAACCTGCAGCCTTTTCAAAAGTAGCAATCTTTTGAACAAAACCAAAGGCTGAAAATACCTGAAATGGGTTTTGGCCCATTATGAGCAAATCAGACAGAGAAAGGTAATAAAGGAATTATCAACAAGTACTATGTTTCCCAAAACACAGTGAAGAAGAAACACAAAGGAACTAGATTGTGAGTGCAGAGTAACACCTGTATATGCAAGCCATAGAAAGGTTTATGACCGACATGATTAATATCCAGAATGTCTCCAACAAAAGATCTTAAATAATGACCATCTGTGATTCAATCAACTTTAGTTAACACTGCCATCATCTAATGTTGTTATATGCGATGAAAGTGAAATAATAAGTAAGATTGAGCTCTTCTACAATCTGAACAACATCCAATGTTTTGGGCTACAGAAAGCAGTAGAGGGTTCAAGAAACTAAAAGAATGTCCCAAGAACAATCCGCTATGCTAGAGAAAATATATTTTAACACATAACAACATAACAATATTCTTCATAGAAGTCCACTAGTTGTGTTTTTTTTTTCTTGTTTTGGGACTTTTATTAAAATATAAAATTCTTAGGGAATCATGCCGTGTTCAAAATTTTATTAAAGGATTATTGGATGAATACTTAACTGTTCATAAGGCACGACTTCTGAACAGTCCATAAGGCTTGAATTAGCTTACTTGGAAATATTTCCTCTATAAAGAGGAGAGAAAGCAACAAGACACTTACCAAATGAATGACATCGATACTGACATCACCAGCTTCAACACCCTCGATAGTTACCAGCAAAACGTTTCCTGGAACATCTCCGGGACTCTTATTATTGACAATTTCGTTCCTGTTAGAATACTGAATGTACACCGTCTTGCCACGAACTTGAGCAGGCTCTGAAGATGAAGCATAATATGAAACCATATTGATTGCCTGATTAAGGTCTGCCTGCAGTTGACAAATATGCACGTTAGAGGGTAATAACAAATGTCATGTTTACGCACTCATAAGGGAAAGGTGTATATACAAAAGATTTGCATTAGAAATGAAACCCATGAGTGTAACTAACCCATCTTAGCAGTTACTTATTCTACAATTACAATTTACAAGTTCATTATGGAAGCTCCTAATATTTACAAATTCATTATGACGGCTCCAAACCATTCTAGAGCCAGTTTGAGCACACCTCAACTAATCCGGTAGCCGGAGGGCAGTCTTACAAGCACAAATTCTAGGGAACCTGCCCAGCTACAGGATATCCGCTCCCACGCAATGTTTTGGGGTTTGAACTGAAATATCCTAACTTCAACAACACAGCCATCTCCTAATCATTCTAAATGAGTTATCCGTGGACTCGTGGAGCATAGCTTGCAGTGAACAGCCAACGAAAACAAAGAGAGAGCTTGAACCGCGGATGCATTTTATAATTGAACTCTAGCCATCTCCCATTTAGCCGAAACAAAGAAATCTAAAAACGGTTGGGTGAATTTTCCTAACAAACTAACAAAGAAACAGGATGCCCATCGCTATCTCTCTTAAAAAATCAACCGTGAAAATCGAATGAAAAACAACTTACAAATTCGACAAACGCTTGATTGCGATTGGCCCCAACGTTGCACTTGGTGTTGACAATTTTACCAAAAGGCTTGCAAAGCTCAACTAGCTCTTCATCGCTGCAATCCCATGGCAGATTCCGGAGGTGAAGAACTTTCGACGGTGTCTGCGTGTACCGGAACTGCTGTTGCCCGGATGTTGACATCGGCCTATTAGGGTTACGATTCCCTCCGCCGGGCTCTTTTTTAACGGATTTTGAGAACTGGTTTTTTTTCTTTAGGACTCCGAGAAGAATAACCTGTGGTCGCGTGTATACATTAGTGTTGTATGACAATAATGTTAAATAAATTATATTAGTAATGTTGTAATTTTTACTTATCTATCTATATCTACTATGTAAATAAGTGGTTATCATATCCATCACTAAATTTTTTAATTATCTTACCTGCTTGAGTTGTCTATTTTTGTTTTTGACCAATCATAATCTTTTAAAATAAGCAATTCTCATCGTCCGTTTGAGTTGTCTATTTTAGTTGCTAAATTATATTTTTTTTGACTGATTCTACTATAATTTTACAATATTACCCCTGATGAGACATTTTTCCAATTGTTTCAACTGTGATTTTATTATCTAATTTTTGCAACTGTTTCGATTGTGATTTTACTATTTCGCCCCGATCAATTATTTTAAATCATGTAAAATGAGATATCTAGTGGTGATCATACCCACCACTAAATCTTTTGATTGTCCTGCTTGCATGAGTTGTCTGCTTTCGTTCCTGACCAATCATAACCTTCCAAAGCAGGCAGCTCTCATCGTCCTTTTTGTTTGAGTTACCAGCTTCAGCTGCTTAATTATATTTCTTTAACTAATTCTACTATAATTTTACAATATTACCCCCGATGAGACATTTTTCCAACTGTTTCAACTGTGATTTTATTATCTCATTTTTTCAACTGTTTCGATTGTGATTTTACTATCTCGCCCCGATCAATTATTTTAAGTCATGTAAAATGAGATATCTTCTATATAAATAAGTGTGAGCCCTACTTTTGGTTGTCCTCCTATTTCCGCTCCTGACCAATCACAACCTTCCAAAGCAGGCAGCTCTTCATCGTCCTACTTGTTTGAGTTGTCTGCTTCAACTGCTTAATTATATTTCTTTAACTAATTCTACTATAATTTTGCAATATTACCCTTGATGAGACATTTTTCCAACTGTTTCAACTGTGATTTTACTATCTCATTTTTGCAACTGTTTCGATTGTGATTTTATTATCTCGCTCCGATCAATTATTTTAAGTCCTGTAAAATGAGATATCATCTTCTATATATATAAGTGTGAGTCTTACTTTTCGTTGTCTTGCCTGCTTCAGCCACAACCTTCCAAAGCAAGTAGTTCTCCGTCGTCTTGTCTGCTTGAGTTGCTTAATTATATTTCTTCAACTGATTCGATTATAATTATACAATATTACCCCTGATAAGACTTTTTTGCAACTATTTCAACTGTGATTTTACTATCTCATTTTTGCAACTATTTTGATTGTGATTTTACAATCGCGCCCCGATCAATTATTTTAAGTCATGTAAAATGAGATATCATGTTTTAAATTCAAATTTAGTTATACAAATAAAAATGTAAAAATAATCAATAAGTGTGAGTCTGACCAACCATAACCTTCCAAAGCAAACAACTATTCGCCGTCCTTTGTGCTTGAGTTGTCTGCCCCTGCTCCTGACCAACCGCAGTCTTCCAAAGCAGGCAACTCTTCGTCGTCTTGCCTGCTCCTGCTCCTGATGAACCACAACCTTCCAAAGCACACAATTCTTTGTTGTCCTGCCTGCTTCGGCTGCTTAATTATATCTCTTTCATTGTTTCGACTGTAATTTTACAATATTACCCCTGATGAGATATTTTTCCAACTGTTTCAACTGTGATTTTATTATCTCACCCAAGATCAATTATTTTAAGTCGTGTAAAATGAGATATTATATTTTAAATTCAAATTTAGTTATACGAATAAGAATGTAAAAATAATTAATAAGTGTGAGTCTGACCAACCACAACCTTCCAAAGCAGGCAACTCTTCGTCGTCATTCGTGCTTGAGTTGCCTGCTCTTGACCAACCACAGTCTTCCAAAGCAGGCAACTCTTCGTCGTCCTGCCTGCTTGAATTGCCTCCACCCCCACCCACCCCCATCCCATATCAAGGATAAACAAATTAAAATGAATGAAATATCATATTTTAAATTTAAATTTAGTTATATAAATAAAAGTATAAAAATAATCAAACATATTTTCAGAATTTTAAAAATTGTGACGAACTAGATGATACCGTCTGTCGCAATTTTTATTTTTTTTAAATAGCGACGGATGGTCAGTTGCTTTTCGGTCAAAGGTCAAACCCGTTTTATGAAAAGCGACGGACAAAGTGACGTCGTCCGTCTCCCCTCGGCCTATATACACCTTAACCCGCCCCTCTTCCTCACTTTAAAAAATTTCTCCATTCTCTCTTTACAAAACCTAGCCAATCCCCGGTGCCGTTTTTCGCGACCAACCCGCCGCCGGACCTCCGCCCAACCCATCAAGTTAAAGTATTAATTTTCTTATTTTTTTTGCTCATTTTTAGTGTATTTTTTAGTTGTATTTTTGTTCTTTAAAAATTATGAATTTTGTAACTTATTAACTACTTTATTTCACTTATCTTGTTGATATTATGATATTATTCAAGTCATTTGGGTTGTTCATTGTGATTATGTGAATGAAATTATTGTTTTGTGTTTATGTGTATACTTTAAATTTTAGTTTTTGAAATTAGATTTGAAATTAGTTTTTGAAATTAATTTTTTTTTTAAAAAGGTTTTTAAAAAAAAGGTTTTTAGAAAAAAAAAACAGAAAAACGGCGAACATGGTCATTTAATTAAAAAAAACAAATGAGGATTTGGTTTTAATTTGGATGAGTTATTGAGGGATTTGCTTATTTGATCAAGTTAGATGTTAGACCATTGTCATCGTGCAGTTCTGTCTAGTTTTTCTGGTTCTTTAGAATGGACAATTTAATTTCTATCCTGGTATTGGAACATAAGTCATTTTACCATATCTTAAGTTTTAATTTTTTTTTCATCTTCTCTTGTTTACTTCTTATAACCCTGGATGTTTGCTCAAGATGCGATCATATTCTATTATAATGTGCTTGCCTGATCAATTCATTGTTCAAAGCATCTGCTAAACTTTTCAATGGTTGTTTTTTAGAGGATGTCATGGATATCCAACAGGCATGAAGCAGCTAAAGGTCTGCCTATAGTTCTCTGTAGCCATAGATTTTGAATGTAATTGAATAATGCATAATCTACCGAGAATTATAAATTATCTGATTTGATTTGGATTGTCAGTCACTGTGGACCTGACAGTCTCTGGGGAGGAATGATTTACCGTAAAGCAGTAAATCTGCGGTAAGTTTTTTGTATGCTTACAATCATGTGCTTATTGTTATGATTTAGTTTGTGTGCAAGCTAAGATAGAATTTACTTTACAGGAGATACTCGTTTATTTAGTACTAGACCATCCATAGTAGTAATGTCTATCTTTCTAAGTTATTTAGTAATTCCTTTTGGTAATCACCTTGTTCTAGCGGGTGTTAGTATTGGTGTTTTTTAGTTTATTGCCATTTCAAGTATTGCTTCCGTTGGACTTCTTATGTCGTGGTATGGGTCAAATAATAAATATTCCTTTTAGGTGGTCTTAATATTTGATTTTTTAGTTAGAACGATAGAGACTTCATTTAGCTTAGGTTGATCTAGGCCAGAGATGAACCTGCGTCAAGATAATCCCACCTTTAAAACACTTTGGTAATGCTCCCAACTAATGAATTTGAGCACATGGAGCCATTTCCTTTTTTTTTTTTTGTCAAGAAAAAAAATGACAGACTAACTGATGTGTATATCAGCTAATGAAGAAACTCAATGCAAAAAAAAAAATTATATCAATTAATGAAGAAACTCAATGCAAAAGAAAAAAAAAGAGGCATGGTGGATGTTTGGAACAAGAAAGAGCTCATAACCATTGCATGTGAACAACTCTCCTCAATTTAAGGCGCACTTACTCTTATTAGAAGTCTAGTCTCTCTCAGATCCAGTTTTTCAATCTCTAACTTACTTAATAGGCTAGGCTGGAAGAGAGATAACAAATCTTGCTCATATACGTACACTATGGTTATCTCGCTCTCTGAGGGGTTGATTTAATTTAGATGTGAATATTACAATGCCAGTTACCTGGTCTTGTTGATAGTTCAAAAGTATGCCAATATGGATCTAAATTCCAGCTTGCACTTGTTCTTTTCATCTTGCCTACCATTCTAAAATGAGGTCGGTAGTTTTCTTCCGATGCCTTTAATTGCTATTGTAACCTTTTTGGGAAATTATATTCAATTTAAAGAATCACATGAAGAACAACGATTGTTACAAGGTTAGGGAGTATTTTTGACAAACACAATCAATGGTTTAGAAGAATCTGAAGGTGAGCTGAGATGTTGAGGCCAAGTATACAGGAGATGGTTCTATTCTACAACTAGGTAACCCAAGTAAATTGTTTTTTTGTGGGCACTGTGAACGATGGTTTTTGCCTTTGACTTGAGCAATTTTTTCTCTCAGGCCTGGAGGCAGTGAGATCTGTGAATTGTATAGGCAGCTGGTGGATACATTGATGAAGAGCTGATGTTAAGCTCTTATGGTTCTTTTTGTCAAAATATGTCTTGACAAAATTGCAGAATTTAAAGGGTTACAAATCTGAAATGACAAATTGCAGAACTTTGTTTGTGCAGTATTATAGGGTACGCCTTGTGCGTTAGTGGATTTCAAATTAATCCGATACTAACTTTAACTTCTCTACATAGTCTAAAATAATCCATTTATTAATGCATTAGTTACAGTCGTACTCTTACCTATATACCCTAGAGGTATTAGTTACAACCTCACTTCTGGATTACTGTATGAAACACAAGAAAAGTGAAAATCTACCCCCTTTGTTTTTTCCTATTTGAAAAGATCTATATTTCTTATGTCGCAATGAAAAATATAGAGTAACTAATTATATATATATTTGTTAAGAAAAAACTATTAAAAACGTCCTTAAACTTGACAAGAATTATTAGTTACATTCATTGCATTTCTACTTGACTAATTGAACTTAAATACATTCCTAATATTACAACATGAGTTAAATACATCCTTAAATTCTTGTCAAGCTAAGGTGTATTTTACTTGGGTATTTTTAATATTTGTAGATCGTGGTATATTTTAGTTCAGTTAGTTAAATAGATAAGTATTTTTTTAAGACTATCAATAGAAACTAATAAATTGCACCAAATTATAAGTGTTTTCGATAATTCTTTCTTTTATATTAGACTATAAGTGCAATGCAAGGTGGCAAACTGACAATGCAGTTTGATAGCTGTGTCAAACAGGGCAAAGACTGCAAAAGCTGAATCAAGGAAATTCTATGAAAGAGGTTGGGCAATTGAAATTTCTCCACGCCAGCTTGTTAAAATATGGAGCAGTAAATAGGTGTACCTAACTTCACGCCGAAAGGTCACGAAAGTGCAACTGGGGAGCCTGATCCGCAGACTGCGTTTATTGCCTTTGATAACATATTTTGGACTTAAGTTTTGGTACGACATTTTTTGGGAAGGTGCTTTTGGATTTACTCTCTTTATATCTAGTTATGGGTTGATAGGGACAGTGGCTAGTCACATCCAAGCCCCAATAGCCCCTCCAAACTAACCTTTGTTTTTTCCCCCTTTCTCCATTGGGCATTACATAAAAATTGACTGATGAATAGCTATTATTGATGCATTTTGGTAGATTTCCTTTCCCATACAAGAATCCATTATTTATCTACCACTCCTAGAGGCTGCATATTTTGCTGCAATAACAAACCTCATTGCACTGTCAAAGTTCTTTCTTTTCCATCCAATGAGCTTCTCCCAGCTTGTGTTTCTTAGATGAAATAGGAAACCGCTATTTCTTTATGCAACAGGGAATGTTGGATTTCTGCTTGGGGAAACTCTACTTTCCCTTAAATTCAAAAGACTGCTATAGTCATATTTTTTGTTCATCTTAATGTCTTGCATGAGGGAATAAGGTTATCCAGAATTGCAGCCAAGGATGACTTGCCGGCAAGCTTGATCAATTCTGCTTCTTGACTACTTTTGTAGTTCACAACTTATGAGCGGGGATAAACGACTGACTGGCAAGTCATTTTTGGCTACATGTCTGCCTCATTTTCTCATGCCAGATTTTTGATGAAATAGCTATAGTTGTGGACAACACCAAAGAATCTATGAGACAACGGGTAGACTATACATATTTTCCTTTGCTTACAATTTGATCTTTTGATTTGTGACGAATTTCATGGATTTAAGTAACTAATAAGTTAGCATTAGGTTTTCTAGCGTATAATTAACCAGAGATATATTTACTGTGCATGTTCTGAATTGTAACTTAATATGCAGGGAAGAAAGTATTTCTCATGGGCTTCAACAAGATTTATTTCATGAAGGTTTTGAAAGCAATGCCATGTTTTGGATCATAGAACGAGGGAATGTGGGCTAAGAGTATGTCCGACTGAAACATATGCTAGCTAGGTTTGTAACAAACTTACTCTGATATCTAATTTGCCATGGTTCAAAATCTTATTGACATCCAACATCATTTTCTCTGTGACAGTGATGGAGCCATAAATTAGACGAAGGGTGTGCAAAATTAAATATACATTCATATTAAGCAAACATTTAACTTGAGTTCAGATGTGCACGGGAGATACGTAAATAAAAAGTTATATTATTTATATTATATAGGTCAAAAAATGTACTGTTTTATCACCTATATTCAATTTTGAATACGCTTAATGAAATTACTGGTTTTGGAGCTGGATACAAATCACAGTCATGGTAACATATACGTAACAATAACTTGTAGTGGAGAAAAACAAGGAAGTATTAAACACAATTTAAGAGGAAGCATCCGTTAGCCAACTACTTAAATTTGTGTTTTAACAGTAAAGGATAGTGCGTGTCTGGTATTTGGAATTAACTAGCTAGGTAGGTGATGGACCATGAAACGTTTGTTGACAAAGAAATGTGATGTGAGATAAAACAATTGCGACAGTACTATGAAAGTATGAAGTGACAAAAATGAAACGACTTGTATGTTTAAAGAAAAGATGGTGTCACTATCGAAGGATGTGGTGGATGACACTGTTCCTCCCTTAATCAAAAGTCTCGTGTTTGAGCTCTGAGAATAGAAAAATCCTTGGTAGGGAGTGCTTCTCCTCAAATGAGGTCCTATTCCAGATATAATCGGACTCCAATGTGGATACCGGACACTATGAAAAACAAAAAAAAAGAAAAAAGAAAAGATGGTGCCTATAACTGATTTTACATTGACCAGTAGTGCCCAATAATATGTGATGGAAACAGCTTCCTAAGGACTGTCTATGCCAAAAACAAGCTATCCTTAATTTGGTTTTTATTTGGGAGTATGTTCGGTAACAGATTTAACGATCTTAAGTTAAAATTTGAATGCACAAGTCAAATATTTATAAATATTTAATCGACTTTGTAATACATATACATAATTTAAATACAAGTTATTGAGTTGATGTAAACTCATGATGTACACTAGATCGGCCCTCGTGACAACCTAATATTCCATTAGGCATTAAGCTATATATATTCATTTGGATTCACTTTTCAAATTGTCCCCGGAGTTTACAAATTGAGTAGGAAAAATGTCAACACGGTTAATAACATGAGACCAAACAAGAGATGCAGTTACCTTTTAGGGAAAAAAAAAACCTAATTACACTTCTTTATTTATCATATTATTCATTATTTTTACTCGATCCTCAAATTTTAAAAAATCTCTTCTTTCCATCCAGATACATCAGTTCAGTCATCAGGATACAGTAATTCTAATTCTTAAATTATCTCTATATCATGCTTTAAGTTACTTGATGATGCTTAAAAATCCCTAATTTTTGTATTTGAAACTAAATTAATTTATCTGAATTGTCATAAATTTTTAAGAGATTTCAGTAAATTGAAAAAGAATAGGGAAAAATAATAATTAACTGTTTACACTATATGATTTATGTAAGTTATACCATGTTTTAACCGTGAAAACATAATTGTTGTTTTGTGAATGAAAACTTTAAAATATGTTATTCAAACTTGAAATTAATTCTATATTTCAAATTCAAAATTGAAATAATGAACCAATTTGATAAATAAGTGTTGTTTTCTTAAATCTTTGACCAACGGAAAAGATGAATATACAAAGATGATATGTGAAAAAAGCACCACATAACTAAAATAACACTTGTAATAAGCTATAAAATCAACCACAGAATTGGTAAATATCACAATCGGACTGGAAGCAACAAAACTAGTAATGGATCAAGCACATATAGCTCTGTAAAATGATTTATTTATTACAGACCAAAATAAGCAGAAAACACAGAATTAAAAATATAAAATGTCTAAAGTGTGATGAAACCTTCACGTACGAGGAGACCAAACATGAGAGTTACCAGACCGAGTGTTATGCTTTGTGTTGGAGTCATCCATGTTTGTGAATATGCTCCAAGCGTAAAAGCAGCACCAACGATTCCGATCAACAGCGAGCTTAGGTTCTGATTCATGATGTTTCTTTTTTTGTCTGATCTGCTTCTCTCCAATTTCTGAAACAGTTGAATAAAAAGAGACAACCACCCAACTCTATCAAAGGCCAAAGTCAACTCTACCAATTGGGGCTTGGGGAAACCAATCCCCTTTTGTTTAGTGTATTTTAACTTTTTATTTAACACTTCCCCTCCGTTCACTTTTATTTGTCAAATTTTGATTTTGACGTACTTATTAGGAAAAATAATTATTGGTATAGTAAGTTTATCAATTTATCCCTGGTCACTCATTATAATAAATTGAGGATATAATAGGAAAAAAATAATAAGTAAAAGAATCAAATTAAGAAATTTTTAACCAGTAAAAGTTAGCAAAAGGAGTATTAGTTGCTCCATGTTGACTTGACATGGCTTTTTATAAACTGTAATTTACTAATCTAATCTTATAAACGAAACATTGAAACTTCAATTCAACGTACTATTTTATGTAGTTATTTACTACGAAAAGAAAAAAATAATAAAGCTTTTTTGATTGTCTAAATTAGACAAATAAAAAATGAACATCTCTTTTTAACAGGGGATCAAGGAAACACAAAATGGAGGGAGTACTCATTGAAGAAGGCATAAGTTAAAAGAAACTGACTGTGATATTTTTTTTATTTCACAAGTATATATATATCAATTATCAACACTGAAGCACCTTTTCTTTGTTATTCCTCAAAAATTGTCTTTTAACTTTATGTTCCAAAATTTTGATGTTACTAAGAAGCAATACACAAGAACAGGCTCAACCCATCTTCTGTCTGATTGAAGTGTAGACAATTACGACATTAAGGCCCAGTGGTCGAACAAAGTGATCAATGGACATCTAACGAATATTTAGGCCCAACTTCTTTACGCAGATATAAGGGGAAAAAACATTGGAAAAATAAAAACAATTATAATAATTGTTTGCTTCAGTATCCATAAATTACTAATGTTACAGTTTGCATAATTACTTTGAGAAACTTAGACTCAAGTTTGCAAGATTCCTAATCTTACGAGATATTGATGTATTCAAATATATGTATTTTGAGATACATGGAATTAAAATTAGGCGTACTTTGTTTTAAATACACTATATTCAAATGATTGAGCTTGTCTCTTAGATATATAAATAAATTTCACTCACCCCCTTCCATCTTGCCTGTCACTCTCCTAGGTATTTGGTACATGTAAATTACACTAGATACATACAAATATATGTATCTAGTGTGTATTTAGTAAATATGTAGTGTGATTTGCATATATCTAGGATACATGACTATATCGCTTGCATTTCTTCCTATTTTTATGTATTTGTAGCAAAAATCTATGTATTGTTCCTCAATATGTGATAGAAAATTCTTAATTAGGGGTAAGATATATAATTATTTGAAAATATAAATAGAATTAATATATATGAGATGTAAGAGGCCCATTATAGATATAAATTAAAAAAAAAAACATTATTTTAGAGGAAAATAAAGAGAAAAAACCACAAAGGGAAAACATTGGTTATGGTTGAAAACGCAAATTTGTATCGACTTGGAAGGTCTTTTGTAGCCAATGATAAAAGTATGTACACTAAAAGTCATTGAAACCTAAAAATAAATAGATTTTGATATAAGTTTATTTGCTTTCCAAATTAAATTCAGGTACAGTCTCACTTACGAATTAATCAAGTCCTTTGCAAGTTTAGCACCTAACGTTTTTGACTATGGAGCAACCCTTTTACTACACTTGATATGTAAAATATTTTCTAAAATCACCTAATTATTCAGAACTAAAATTGGAGAAAATGAAGTTAATATTGTAAAAACGATTACAAATTAGTCATAAATTTACCAGATTGGCTTTAATTTAATTTATAACAGTAATGTGTAGTTGCCAAACCAATGAGGCGAATTAGGAAAGTAGGATTTTCAAGACCAACCATTCCACATATTGACTTGGCTTTATAGTGGATTCTTGATTGTACAGTTTGAAATTAACAGAATTTTTTTCCTAGTATAAATAATATGCTAGTATTGCTCTAAGTGTACCACAACAAAAGTTCATAAAACAACCACTGAGAGTGTATAGCAAACTAATAAACCAAGGAGAAAATGGGTGGTAGTGAAGCTGGAGATGATTCAAATGATTCAAAGCCCAAGGGGAACAGAGGAATTTCTTTTCTTGATTTTATTATGAGAATTTTTGCCATTTTAGGTACATTAGGAAGTGCAATTGCCATGGGAACATCTAGTGAAAACCTTCCCTCCTTTGAGCAGTTCATTAGGTTTAAGGCTCAGTACAAGGACCTTCCTACTTTCACGTAAGATAATACACTATTTTAACTTATATACACTGACAGTATAAAGAATTTTAATATTATTACTGTAATTTAACATGTTATAGCAGGTTGTCTGACTTATTTTTTCAGGTAATTAGTTTGTCACTTACCAAGGGCGTTTACTTGCAGTTATATTATTGTAAAGATTTTTTACACTATCGGTATAGTTTAGCATATGAAATAGGATATTACCTTATAATATTTGTGAAATTAACAGGTTCTTTGTGGTAGCGAATGGCATCGTTAGCGCCTACCTAGCTGTATCTCTTGTCCTATCCATCTTGCACATTGTCATGAGTGGTGCAAGAATAACTAGGGTGGTCTTGATCTTCTTTGATACGGTAAATTAAAATCTCGAATTTTATTAGCTTAACTTGAATCTTCCATATTTAATTTTTTGTTGTACAGTAATTTGACAACATTAATCATTGTCAGGTGATGATGGCATTTTTAACATCGGGAGCATCAGCTGCAGCAGCCATAGTATATTTGGCACACAAGGGAAATGCTCATGCTAATTGGATTGCTATATGCCAGAATTACAACTCTTTCTGTGATCGCGCATCAGGCTCTTTGGTTGGATCTTTCATTGGAGTTGTTGTGTTTTTGCTGCTCATTATATTGTCAGCTCTGGCCCTTTCAAGAAACTGATGATTCATCCTGTAACGATCACTTCCTCCAAGAAGAAAGAAAGTGTTTCATCATTTGATATTTGTGTTTCACTCCAAGAGATTTTTTAATGATTCTTGTCATCCTAGTTTCTACAAACTGTTATTACATCTGTTTGTCTTAAGTGATTCTTCCTCTCAATCAATGAAATTGAATTTGATAAAATAAATGGCCATTTGTTCTGTTATTACATCTGTTAGTCTAAAACTGAACAACTGTTGTTCTGCTGAAAACCAAGTAGTACGTCAAGTTTCTGTATAAAGCTTAGAACCATATCAAACAATAAATTTTATTTTGAGTTGCAAGTCCTAAATTACCTGACACAGCCCTAGCCATCCCCAAAATATAGAAGGAGATCTAAATTTATGGTGTATGCACCAACCGAAGAACTTCAACCAAATGTCTGGATGAGACATACAATGATCACAAATCCTCAATGCGCTGCTGAT
The DNA here is from genome assembly GCA_038996855.1 of Solanum aculeatissimum. NCBI lineage: Eukaryota > Viridiplantae > Streptophyta > Magnoliopsida > Solanales > Solanaceae > Solanum > Solanum aculeatissimum. The sequence goes on from JBCEWC010003769.1 coordinate 27,120, forward strand.
AGAAACAAGCAGCAACACAATTTGCAAGTCTCATGGATTACAGTTGTCTATGATGCGAATAGACGAAAGAGTAGGATCAAAGCTCTCATCTTTCCTCTATTTGCAAGAGTGCTTAAACTTTGGAATGAAAACTAAAATTCTTGAGAGCATAATCATCAGCCTCAATTAAAGTACAACCAGGTTCTTTCCAAACCCCATTGTCATCCATCAACTTCCTCACCCTTTCAACACCATCCCATTCATCCCTCGAAGCATAGATATTAGACAGCAAGACATAGTCCCCACTGTCCTCCTTTCCCAATTTAAGTAGCTGCTCATTAGCATATCTTCCCAGCTCGACATTGGAATGAACTTTACACGCTCCTAGCAGTGTTCTCCATATAATAGCATTAGGTTCAATCTCCATCGTGTTTATGAACTCAAACGCTTCACCCAATAGTCCTGCACGTGATAACATATCTACCATACACCCATAGTGCCTTATGTTAGGCTCTATATGGTACTCAGTTCTCATTATGTTGAAATATCCTCGGCCATCATCAACTTTACCAGCGTGACTACAAGCAACTAATACCCCAACAAAAGTAATTTCATTAGGGATATACTTCATTCTCCTCATATCTTCAAAAAGCGAGATACCTTCTTCAGAATGACCATGGAAAGCTAATCCTAAGATAATTATGTTCCAAGACGACACATCCTTCTCTCTCATGCCTTGAAACACTTCGAGAGCCTTCCTAATGCTACCACACCTAGCATACATGTCTACAAGTGCATTACCAAGAAATACACTTAACTCGCCTGCACCCATCTCAACAATAGATCGATGTATCTGCTCGCCAACATCCAAGAATGCTGAATCCGTGCAAGAGGATAAAAGGTGCAACATGGTGACCTCATCAGGATATTCCCCTGCACCTCTCATCTCTTCGTACATTTTTAACGCATTCTCATTTTCTCCACGAAGGACATATCCAGAAATCATAGCATTCCAAGTCACAACATCCCTCTTTGGTACCCTATCAAACAACTCCCTCGCATTCTCCATCTTCGCTTGTTTCACATACCCAGTGATCATCACATTCCATGAAACCAAGTCTTTAACAGGCATATCATCAAAAAGTGCCCTTGCCACATCCAATTCCCCTCTCCTCGCATATCCAGCAGTCAAAGCAGACCAAGCAACGACGTCCCTCTTTGCAGAACCATCAAAAAGGTTGCCTGCAATTCTTATATCTCCAACATTAGCGTGAAAATATATAAGAGTATTCCTCGAAAATTTATTAGATTCAAACCCATGTTTCACAATTTTTCCATGTACGGTAAGGCCAGAAACAAGCCAAGAAAGCTTGGTACATGCCTTGAGTAGAAACGGGAAAGTGTAACTATCCGGACGTATGAAACGTTTTTCCATCTGGGTATAAACGGAAATAGCAAGACAAGGCCTGTGACTCTGAGCTGAGCCTCTAAGCATGGTGTTCCACATGAAGAGATCTGGTTGAGTAATTTGAGCAAACAGCTTGTGCGCATAGTGAATAGAGGCTGAAAAAGTAACAGCAGCTGCATAAATGAGCTCTCTGAGAGCAATGCGATTGGAGTTGAAGCCATTGATAATCATCAAAGCGTGAATTTGCTTTAGGGATTGGAGATCTTTGCATTTGCTCCATAGTGATGAATGTTGGTGAAGATTTGAACTCCTGCTTGTTTTTGTTTTTTTGATCATTTATCTCTCATTCTTCTGCTCCTACTACCGATTCATCAACTAATATTGGGCTTGGACTGTCGTCTTTCCTGGGCTTTATGTTTATTTTGAGCTCGGATATTCACTAGAAAAGGCCTTTAGCTTCCACACCCTCTTTACTTCATTCAGCCGTTCTATTAAGGGGAACTTACATATATATATATATACCATATTAGAAAATATTTATCATTTATAGCAATATGATTCTAATATATATATAATTTATTTTTAATATCTAGTATAATTTTTTTTAATCAAAATAAGTATAATACATTTTAATTCATTTATAACACATATATATTACATGTATAATTCACTTT
>JBCEWC010003770.1:0-27738 GCA_038996855.1 Solanum aculeatissimum
AGTTTTTTTAACTTTTGTTGGACTATTTAATTGATTTTTGAAATATTGAATTTTTTAAAGAAAAATAAATAAGAATTCTGTGAGTGCGCCACGTAGGCGGGCCTTACATATTCTTTTATATATATATATGATATGATATGATTTATTTTAAAGCAAAAATTAAAAATGATTTAATCCACATCACTTAATTTTTTTTAGGGAAAAGGGTAAAAATGACCCTAAATTATTTATACTTTGGTCCAAAAATGCCCTTACCGTCAATACTTTGGTCCAAAAATGCCCTTATTGTTATTTAATGTGTCAAAAATGTCCTTTTACAAATAAATTTATTATTTACTTTATTTTCTAACACATTATTTTTCTAATAATATTTTTTTAATTAGCAAATATTTATTCTACTTCAATTCGAGAAAACAACTTTAAAAATTAATTTTTTTGCTTGGTTGTAATTATTATTTTTATCGTTATCCAAATAAAAATTAATGTTGGGTTTACTATGATCTTATATTTATGACATATATTATTTGTTATAGGGGTACGATGTTCTATTTTAATTGATAAAATAGGATTAAGAAAAAAAAATTATTGTCTTGCAGTTTTATTAGTTAATGTGATTTAAAAAAAAATAGACCAAAACAAGAAAATAATTCTTTAAAAATAATATCTTTATTAGAAACACAATATGTTTAAAAAGAATATATATATATATATATATATAAGAAGGACATTTCTAACCCATTTGGTAACAATAAGGACATTTTTGGACCAAAGTATTGACGGTAATGACATTTTTGGACCAAAGTATAAATGAAGGGCATTTTTGTTCCTTTCATATAGTTTAAGGTTTTGACCCTTTTTCCTTTTTTTAAAATTAATAATAGCTTGGATCGAAAGGCTCGGTCACATCTTGGATCTAAGTCCAGGTCAGGCCATACAGCCTGGATCTAAGGCTAGGTTGGGGTGTTCTATCAGAATTGTGATTACATATGTGTCGCCGGGTTATGAGATCATTTGAGCCTTGACACTTTTGTACCTTTTTTGGGAATACCTTTCTTCACCTTATCGTTGTGCGTGGATGTACCTTTTGGCCTTACGAGGGCCCAGTAGGCATAGATAGTAGGGCCTTATATCCCTATACCGTCACTCAATTTTTGATTGCTTCTATATTTGTGTGTATACTTACCCAGTTCAAGAGACTAGCTATTGTGGAGTATATTCTAGCTTATCCCTGCTTTATTTACTATTGTTACTCAGTCTTCTAATGATGCCTACTGGGTAGCTTATTTTTGGTACTCATACTACACTCTGCATTTGTTTTGTGATGCAGGCCCGAGCACGAGCCAATAGCATTGACTCCCCCGATTGTTGTTATCACTTTTGGATACTTGTGGTGAGCATTGAGTGTTCTTGGATTCTTCACGTCTCCATCTGTATCAGTGGATGTCTTTTGCTTTCAAAGACTAAACTTGTATATTGTTTTGGTCTTGTATGTGTACATATATAGATATTGTGACTCAATTAGTATGTATCTTGTCCATAGTAGCTTTGTACAAGTAACTTCCAGGTTCTGGGAGGGATGTATTGTAGTTGTTGTATCTATAAGTATCAACTCTGCTTTCATTGTGGTAAGACTGTCAGTTATTTATCTTTTAGTTTATCTTCTCCCCTCACACCTATTACTAGTTGTTCAGAGTTACAGGCTGGCTTATCTATCCATAGGTTATGATAAGTGTCATCATGATCTGTAATATTAGGTCATGACAAGTAGGTATCAGAGCCCCAGGTTCGATGGTCTCATCTGTACAGAGCTACTATATAGTAGAGTCTTGTGGTTGGGTGTGAAGATGTCTGTGACTCATCTTCGGGAGGCTATAAGATGTCATTAAGAATCTTCTCTATGATTGCATCTTTTCATGCAGCTGTGTTATTGATTTCGTGACTCACTTGTCTCACTCTTTCGTAGATAACCTTCAGGTAGTATTGGTGATGCAACTCTAGCTTCGGACAAGGACCTTTCCCTAAATCCTATAAAGGAGCGTCAGGATGCCCCTGTTTTCCTACAGTTGGAGAAACCAGTAGTGGCATTGCCCCCAGTGATAGCTATTATGACACCAATAGTACAGGCGGCTATCGCGTAGTTCTTAGTATCCTTTGGGGGTGTACAACAGGCACCAACCCTAGCTCTCGAGACAACTCCAATGCCACCAATTCAGCTAGAGAAGCATCTAGCTCCCGCTCCAGTAGAGCATGTAGCCCTAGTGCCTCTTGCTACTCATCTAGATGTTGCAGTGGGTGTTAGGCCTTACCAGGATCTACGATTTCTTGGTTATTTTCTTAGATTGGATCCTCTGAGATTCTTAGGGATAGTTGGAGAGGACGCTAATGAGTTCCTGACGACATTTCGAGAGAGGTTGCCGACTTTTAGGTTGTTATAGGGGTAGCTTTTGTAGCCTATCAACTATATGGAGCCGTCAGACAGTGGTGGTGTGCTTACATGGACACCAGGCCAACTAGATCCCCATTAGTATCGTGGACAGAGTTTGTCGAGGCATTTTTATCCAAATTTACTCCCAAGAGTTCAAGGATAGGCTCCGTGATTAGTTTTCCAGATTGGAACAAGGACTCATGATAGTGTCAGAGTTCGAGGCTAGATTTCATGAGCTCTCCAGATATGCCATTGCAATATTGCCTATTGAGAAGGAGAGGATTAGATGCTTCGTCAGGGGTTTGAGGATGCAACTCATGATTGAGACCCAAACGTTAGTCACAACAAGCTAGTCTTTTTTGGATATTGTTGATCATGCTTGCACCATCGAGCAGCTACGTCGCGAGGCACACGGGGGTAGCGACAAGTGGGCTCACTTTGAGGGAAACTATAGTGGGATATGTTACAAATCCAAAGGGCAATTTTATAGGTCCTAATCGAGGTTGCTGCAGGTCATTCCACTCGGCCCATCCAGGCTTCATTATAGGCTTCTGAGGGTAGTCATCAGTCAACAAGGCAGACAATCTCATAATAGACCCTTGATATTTATTCAGAACCTCGTGCACACAAACCACATACGTATCCTTATTAAAATTTACATTTTGGACTCAAGGAAATCATTGGGAATAGAGTCCGAGGTCTTCTTGACCTGGAATCTAAAAGTCATAACAAAACTAACTTAAGGCACTTGAAATACCAAAATGCTATCGAATTACCCAAAAATTATAACGAAGCTCATTCTAGCACTAAAATCACCTCTCAGAACCAATGAAACAACCAAAAATCCAATTTGAGCACGCAAACTTAAAATGTTGACAAAAAAGTAAACCTAAATCAAATTTCAACTCAAATTCCAACTTCGGACCTAAAATCCACATAACAACTCCAATTCTGATTCTAAAAACTTTCCTAGATTAATTTTCACATTTCTGAACTGATGGAATTGATATAATTCCGTTCTAAGACTCGAATCTCTAGATGACTCAAAATTTCAAAAAACTTAATTTTTAGCAACAACTCAACTTTTTACAAGATTTTCAAAAATTAACCTTTAAAATCAATCAAACATGACTCGGGGAAGCTTTAGGGAGAGTTAAAATGGTAATTTTAGTAGAAATGCCAAAAATTACTTTCAGGATCATTACAATTTTCTAAAGTGTATGTACCATCTTTTGTGTTTGAAGTCTTTTTAATTTTTGACTTTTTCATGGTAAAATTTAATTGATAAAAGCAGTTGAAGTACCAAGAAGGCTTTCCCTACTTTGAGCTGTCTTAAACATCTTTACATGAATATGTTTTGTCTAAATGAACTACATAACCTACAAGGGATCTTTGCTCGATAAGAAACCCTTTGTGCATATTTGTAAAATGTTGAAATAGAGGTCCTTAATGATGTTTTTCTCACTCTCTTTTTTGTCTTTATTGTATGTAATGACTTAACTTCATATTTACTTTATCTTTTTTGGTTGTATAAACATTTTCATCCAAGTCTTCGTCAATCTGTAGCTCAAATAAAAGCATTTAAATATAATAATTGTTTCTTTTGTTCAGCTTCAACTAAATTAGTTGACAATTTTTTTTTTGAAATTATGGGACTTGCTTTAGTTATGGCCTTTAGTTTTAAATTTATATCCTTTAATTATAACTACATTATTTTGAATGTCGGTAATGTTTATGTAAATTTTATAACTATTTTGAGTTAAAAATTAACGATCAATGAAAAAATATTTTAATTATGGACCTTTTCACATTAGATTTACGCAAAAAAAGAATGAAATGATTTACTACTGTACAAACATATATTATAATTTATTTTAAAGCAAAAATTAAAAATTATTTAATTCATATCACTTAATTTTTTTAATTATTAATAATAATAATCAAGCATTTATTTTATACTCAATAAGATAATTTAATATTATATAAATTTATGAATAAATATAATTAAATTGGTGCACAACAGTTGTTGCAATTATTAATAGTAGGAACAATCAAAGCTCTTTTTGCCAACGAGTTGTTGTGTTGACACAAGTAAGAATTACTGGGTAATTTTTTAATTACATAACTTTTTAATATGTAGTAGGACTTTAGGTAAAGAAATTTTTATAAAATAAAACCTTTCAATGTCTTCCTTAATTCTCATTTTTGTGAACTTGCATATAGAATTAAACCTTTCAATGGATGGTTAGTTTTACCTTAAATTGTTATTTTGTTAGCTATAATTTTGTTCAATCCCCATTTTACAACTATCTTTTCGAGTTTGAATTGAAACAATTCATTTGTTGCAGGAGCCCAAAAAAGGAAAGGTGCTTCAAGAGAGTTAAAAAGATTCACCTGTAAGAATCCCAACTATGTGTTTAATTCTTAATTCTTCATCAAACAAACTTTGTATCTTTTATTTTGTTCTGAATCTAAAGCTGGGCCTAGGGAAACTACGGATTCTAGGTTAGTCTCGGAATGTTCTGTGGAGCATATGTCATCTAACGTTCTTTCTATGGAGAGAGGAGTATGTGGCTGAATGTTTGACTTTCATGTCTAACACTGCTAAAAGACGTTGTTTGCTGAAGAGATCTATTATTAATGAGGAGGTCTTAGTAGCGAGATTCTGATGATACCTCTCAAACTATTGAGGAGAAGAGTGTCAAAGTGAGAAATCCTTGTCTAAAACACAAGTGGTGGGGGATCAGACACGGTGACAATGCTTCAACTACAGATTGCTCAATTGAAAAATGAAGTCTTCACCTAGAAGAACAAAGGTGGGTACCTTACTCAGAAGATCTTCCGGGCTCCTGAGTCTACAAATGAGCATCTGGAAACATTGTTGAAGCGACTTTCTAGGTCCTCGTGATCTAATCCTTTCTTGATCCCTTTGGCATCCTGTCCTCTTGATCTAATCCTTTCTTAATCCCCTTGGCATCCTGTCCTCTTCACATTCCTTTTGTCTAGTCTTCCGTAGTGGCTTCCCATGTTAATGAGTTTTCGTTATTCTTGTCTGTACTTTTGTGATTATAACATAAAATGAATGATGTGTTTTTTCTTTGTTTTCATCTTTATGTTTCAACTCCTTGCCTATTTCCTCTTATTCATGTTTATGTTTCCCAGTGGCCATGAGTTAACATCGGTTATTCTCTTCTTTTTGGTTTACCGTTTGTTCTTTGTAATGATGACAAAAGGAGGAAAGTCTTGAAGGGATAAGGTAGACAGGGGAAACTGTATGACAAAGGGAATGAGAGACGGGGAAAATGTCTGTTGATGGAGTTGACAGGAATAATAAAGAGTATGGAGTTAGGGGGAACGTACTAAAATGAACTCATGGATTGTCATTATCAAAATGGGGGAAAATGTTGTAAACTTTGATTTTGATGATTGATAAACCTGATGAAGGGACCTAGCCTCCAATAATCCTACGCGAAGTCAAACTTGGGAGCTGTAAAGTGTACCTTCCATGCACAGAGCAGTAGGCCAGCAAGGTAGTGTAGCAGTAGGATAAAAGTGTCCTTTTCCTTCTCAATCAATGTGGAGAATTTAAGGTTTTGCCTTTTGTCTCTCTCATTGATAAGAGACCTGACAAAAAAGCAATATTGTAATACCCCGTACGTTAAAAAGGTCAAAATTTGTGGAGAGTGCAAGTTTGGATTTTGGTGCAGTTATATATGAGCACCATCTAAGGCTTGTGGTTGCAATTACAGGTCATAGATGAGGCTCGTGGAATATGGGCAATGACACTTGAAAAATGTTTTGATACTTGGGTTGGATGTACAAACTCATTTTATGGGCCATCATTGGGCTTATGGGTCATGGATGGATTGACATCGTGGATTAGGTTCAGAGGGATGTAAAATAGAGTTCAACAGGATGAAACCTATTGATGAGCCGTAGTTTCTTTGACGGATCGTAACAAGAGTTTGTGGATTGGTGAAATTTTGGCTAATTATTTGGGGCAACCACGAGGGGTATCTACGCCCGTAAAAGGAACTATGAGCCATAGATTGCGCTCGTGGTTTGGGAATCCAAGTTTCAGGTTTTTGAACTTTTGGGGTGTAACCAAGACGAAACCCCTTCTACGAGAGTCATAGATAGGTCTAGACGTGTAGATCTGTCTTGTGGTTCCCTCCGACCAGTTTTTAATGAAGGATGTCTTGGTCATTTCTTATCCATTTAACACCTAAACTACGTCATTTTAAGCCTAGACCTACCCAAAATTGTCCCAACCCCTATCAATTTACTCCAATTTCATTCCAACTCCTAAAGTCACTATAATTTCTCCAAGTTTTCTCACCCCAAGAGCTCCATTGAAGGTTTTCAAGCTAGTGTTTCAAGTTTTAAGGCCTACCATCAACTTCTCCCCAAATTTTTGCTAGGTCCTCATTCGAGGTATGTAAGTTTTATCCCTTAGGTGCCTTCCACCCATGGAGCCCAAGTATTTTCAATTAAATCCTTCAATTTCAAATTGTGGAATTTCATGGACTTTTATCATTTATATTATGGTTTATTTTATGTTAATTGACTTGTTTTTTTATAGATTGATATCCAGTTGCATGATATTGATGATTTTCAAGGTATTTCTATATCAAGCTATCTAGGATTTTGAAACATCATGGCAGGTTGCTTTGATTATTATTCTAGTTGATGAATGTCATTGTGTTCATGCATAAGCTCCTTGAATTGCATGTTTTAAAGTTGAATTGACATTGAACCCACCTAGTCTACTCAAGATTTCTCAATGAATCATGATTTGAATGATAAAGAGGTTTATAAAAGCTATTGATTATGACCATTAAAGTCCTGTAAATGTTAGTGAAAGGTTTTTTCACTGAATCTAGGATTCTTCTTGTGATAAGGATCATTCTCACAATGTTGAATCAATAAAGTTTAATGAGCTATTCTATGAACATCATTTTTATTGAAACTTAAAGCTTATGATTGACTACTTCAATGCATTATTATTATTTCTTGAGATTTGTCTTAGCACCTAGAAGATTTGAGGTGGGATTCAGTCTAGTGGATGTTAGGTTATCCACCCAAAGTAATCTTAGTAACAACCTCTTACCTAAAACTATGTGCCACTATAGGTTGCCTAATATAGGCTAGGCTAGTGGATCCATATTTAACCCTCACTATTGACTGTTGTACTCATTGAGTTTTTCCTTGGCAAGTAGTCTCTCCTTTTTCAATGTAGGAGTTACATTAGATTCCATGTTATAGCTTGCATAGTTTTATTGTCGGTTAAGGTTACTTCCCATATATGTATGATCTATTTTAGTGCTTGCATGACTCTACTCATGTTTATCTAATCGTTTGATCATCCATTATTACCTATGTTTTACTATGTATTATCTTATGTATTTTAACTTGATCATAATTGCACCACATGGTTACCGTTGCATTGGATACCTACATACTTAGGTGCATTCCAAGTACTAACACATATTTTTTTGCCTACATTATCTAATAATGTAGGGTCGGGTGACTATCCTCCTCACCTTCCTCGTGGTTGATTTTGCTTGTTATTGAAGACCTATTGGTGAGTCCTCATGCTTTAGGGACAAATCTATTCCTATCTAGCTTTCTTTCAAGAATTAAAAGACTTTTATCTTGTATTTTCATTTGACGATGAGCTAGGGACATATCTTGGTCCCCGCCTAGTCTATGGTTAGAGGTATTGTTGGACAAACAAGAATGGTTGTGTATGGCCTCTTATTTTGCTAATGTCTCATGTTATGTCCCTTAGTCCCATTTCCCTTAGTTGTCGCATATGTTTATATTCATTGCCTATGAATGCTTTAATGAAGGCTAATAGGCTTGTTTAATATTCCCTTGGGATCTTCATTTGTCATGTCACATCTAGAGCCTAGATTGGGTCGTGACAAAAACCTACCTTTTGGAATTTGAAAAAATATTGCTCTTGTTTCAAACCATAAGCTGTCTTAGCTTTCAAAACTTGATGACCTCAACAATAAGGGACCTACTCTTATCACCTTAAGTTGTCTCTTAGTTCTTTTGTTAGGTCGTGTTTCTTGTGCTAATATTGTAAATCTACTCTTCTCAAGTGAAGCTTGTGTAGTTATTCTAGTTCTCTCTTATCTTATAGATTCGAGTTGTTGGCTAGAGTTAGCCGTTATTATATTGTTATTTTCTAGAGTTCGTATATACTAGATCTGGTTGGTAGGGTGAAATTGTACTAGAGTTATTGCAGTAGAATGTTGTAATAGAATCGTTGCTAAGGGGAAGGGGTTAAGCATTTAATTTATAGGTTGCAAGAATTTGTAATTTGAACTTTGCTTGTGATTTAGTGAAGTTGTTGAAGAAATCCTACGTGGCAGGTCATGATTTTTTTCCTTCCTTAAGCAAGAAGATTTCCACATAAACATGTAATATCCACATATATGCTATCTAGCAACACATATTTTTCATTTTTGGCCATGTCTTGTGTGAGCTTCTCGATACCATGATTCAAGACGAAGATGAAATCCCATAATAGGTCCAATATGTTTCGTGAGAATTTTATGGATTATTTTTTAAGTAGAATACTCAATATAGGATATATATTGAAAAAAAACAATGTTAGGTTATAGACCCTAACTGCATCCAAACTTTTTGATAAAATGCTAGCTCTTACAACATATTTGATGGGCATGAGATTTAGTATTCTATGTAGTATGCCGGTTGGTAATTCACAAATAATAGACTTGTTCAAATCACTAACTATCTTGCTTCTACTACATTGAATCATATTTTTCTCTCAGAAATATTTTATATACAAGTTTGGATATTGACATCAAAATAAATCGATGGTCTATAAGTATTTTCCTCAGTATAGTCCCTCTGAAATAAGGAGTTCATTTCAGCAAAATGGGCAACTTAGGCAGAATTTTGGTTAGAATTTGAATAGGATTGGAACTATACATTGTTGAGAAAGGAGAAAAGTAAAAATGGCCAAATGGCTGAATTAAACTGTAATTAATATATACTCTCTCCGTCCCAAAATAAGTATCACTTTAGCAAAAAAAAATTGTCCCAAAACAAGTGTCATCGTTGGAATTCAAAATTAGAATTAGTATGTTTTTTCAACTATATTCTTGTATTGAAGAACTACTTCCTCTTAATAGTGCTCAGTTATAAAAAATACCTAATAAATAGAGGCAACTTAGTAAATCATATCTTCAATTTATTATTTTTCCTTAATGAGCTAAAATATCTCTTATTTTGGGATGGAGGAAATAATAGTATATAGTTATGTCATTTCCAGTCAATGCTCATTTGCCCAATTGTAAAATCCTATTTATCCTAGATATCTTCTTCTCGCTCACTCCGCCCTTCTTCTCGTTCACTCTGCCCTATTGCAATGTGTCCCCCCTTTCTCTTAAATATTGTAGCTATATATGGACACTCATTACTTAAGAGACACATATTATTCATAAATATAGAGAGATATTTGTAGAAAGAGAGAGAGATGTATAACGGTAATCATGCTGCTGGTTAAGAAAATGGAGGATTCCATAGCTATCGAAGACCCCCACAAACAACTCCTTCCCGTTCCTGTTCCTCTTCCCTTGGTATACTACCTAGCTTCTCATTTAAATTCACAAAAGCATTACATAGTACTCTCTCTTTCTCTTTCACACACTCTCTCTATATATATATAAGATTCATGAATTTTTATATTTGATATATTTACTCAAGCTGAGCGAACTCTATTAAAATCTATTTCTCTATCTTCACAAGGTAGGGGTAAGGTTGTGTACACAACACACTTCTAGACTTCACTTGTGGAATTATATTTACTAGATTTCAGGACCCGAAATCTGGGTGTGATGGCACTTACCTATTCCACCAAGGCGAGTCAGTCCAAAACCCAACAACTTAACAAATTAGTAAAAACAGAAGATAACAGTCTAATAAGATATAAACATGCAGAAGAAAACAACTACAATCATCCCTAAGAACTGGTGTCACATGTACAAGCCTCTAAATACAGAACACTCAAATGAAATGTACAAGTCACAATGTCTACTCCTCAAATAGAACAAAAAATATAGAATGGAGTCCTCAAAGGTCTGCTGATGACATAGGCAACTACCTCTCAAGTGATCCAGAAGCTCGATCCAATGAACAAAAGTCTAACAGGATGGATCGGGCTCACAACTTACAAAAATGTAGCAAGGGGTGAGCACCAAACAACAAGGTACTCAACGAAATGGAACTAACCTAAAATAAAGCAATGAAGAACCCAATTAACTCCTTAAATCCAACCACAATCCGTTGAACTACAAACCTACACTCAAAAAAGTCCCAACGCAGTATATTATAAAGGTCATAGTAATATTGGTATCCTTATCATCTAGTATAACACATCAATACCCAAGTATATATAAATAGGTCCAACCCCTTTATCAAAATCAGGAATAAGATAAGTACACAAACTCATACACCGTACACAACAGTAACAACCAGATATGAAATGAGATGGAGTGGATGCCATAAAATAAGTATAATACAATGCAATGTCAAATATCATTATGCATGTTGTCCTACGATACACATCTGTTGATCAAATATGATTGTCTGCCTCAGTCAGAACCCATGGGGGTCACACATGGACCATGTATCCGCCGGAACCATTTTTCTTGGGCAATAACTTTCATATCTAGCTGGAATAATTTCCCTTCGGCTTTTCATTTCCTTTCTTTCTTTTTCTACCTGAAATCATTTTCCTTCGATTTTTCCTCAACAATGGATCATTAAGCAAACACATAATAATGATAATTAATCATGCTCATGAAGATGAAATATACAAGATATCATATGAAACATGTATCTCAACAATAAAAATCGATTAATGCTCAAGTATCTCAATATCACCACAGTCTCCATAAATACATATATTTCAATCATATCCCAATATAAGCACCATCTCGTTAACAAATATTGAATGATTCACAATATCACATAAGTCACAAATACACAATTAATCGATAGTCAATATACCACCATATGAACAATTCTTCTATTCCACATATCATGATCAAGCCTACGATGATACAATTCTACCCACAAAGTACTCAATTTCACAAACGTAGGAGTATACAAGGTTCATTCATACTTAACAAAAGGTTAGAAATCCACTTGTCTCAGGTAAAGTCCCAAATCAAGTTGAAATCACCATTTTTCCTCTCTTTTGGTACTCCAAATCTCCACAATCTCTTCAAATATGACATCACAATCATATAACGAATCTAATGACAGTAAAATCACTCAATTCGGACAAGGTAAGATGATAAAAAATTTCATGCTAGAAAATGTTGCCAAAATCTGAAAAATTATAGAAGAAAACGTTCTACTCGTTACAAGAATCCAACAGCGAATACGGTTTCAAAAATGGATCTAAGATGAGTGAGAAATTAGTTATTAAAGTTTAGTAAAACCATATCTGAAAATCCTCAATATATACCATTAAAATCTCAAAATTAGAAGTTAAAAACATAAATTAATCAATGACCAAAGCCAAACCTATGATCTAAAATGAACTAGAATTGCTACTTTGGGTCTAAAATCTTCGTTTAACTCTGAATTCAGTTTTGCAAGTTCCCCTAGTCCAGATTCGGCATTCCAGAACTGATGCAATCAACGGAATCAAATTCCGACACTCAAAACTTGAAATGACCTCAAAACTCAAAAATTCCAACTTTAAGCTTTTAAAAACTCTTTCTTTTGCAAAACTCCAACTTTTTACAAGATTTTCAAAACCTGACTTTTAGACTCGACCAAATATGACCCAAGACAACTTTTGAGAAGGGAAAAATAGTTATTAAGTCGAAAATGCCAAAAATAATCTTCGAGGTCATTATATCATTCACTACTAAAAATAATGTTTGTCCTCAAACATGAGATAAAGGACATACCTGAAGGCTCAAACAACTAAGGATATCGATCCCACATATCAGACTCTATCTCCCACTTAGCCTTACTCTCGGGACTATGATTCCATTAGACCTTCACTGAAGCAATCTCCCTAGTTCTTAACTTCCTCACCTGCGTATTCAAATTGACCACTGGCTGCTCTTCATATGTCAAATCTGGGCTCAACTCAACTGAATTCATAGAAATCAAATGAGATCATTCGGGATGTAATGCTGCAACATCGAAACATGGAAAACAGGATAGACTGAAGACAAGTTGGGTGACAAGGTAAGCCTATAAGCCACCTCCCCCACTCTACCAAGAGTCTCAAAAGGTCTAATAAACCTCGAACTTAGCTTGCCTTTCTTCCCGAATCTCATAACACCCTTCAAAGGCAAGACTTTCAACCAAACCATATCACCAACCGCAAACTCTAGGGGTCAAACCTGCCTATCAGCATAGCACTTTTGGCAACTCCGAGCTGTCACCAATCTACTCTGAATCAATTGTACTTGCTCAAGATCATCTCTCAATATATCAACACCCATGCACACCACCGTTACAATGTCAAACCAACCTATGGGCAATCTATATCTTTGGCCATACAAGGCCTCAAAAGGAGTCATCTGAATACTGGAATAATAACTGTTATTGTAGGCAAACTCCGCTAAGGCCAAATACTGATCCCATCTAGCTCCAAAATCAATAACACAAGCTCAAAGCATATGCTCTAGTACCTGAATGGTCCTCTCAGACTGGCCATTAGTCTGGGGTGAAAAGTTATACTCAAATCCAAATGGGTACCCAAACCATGATGTAAGTCCCTCTAAAAGTGTGAAGTAAATAACGAGCCTCGATTTGATATAATAGACACCGGACCCAATGAAGTCTCACTACCTGACTAATATAAAGTTGGGCTAGTCTCTCCACGATATACTTCACTTTGACCGAAATGAGGTGCGCAGATTTAGTCAATCGATCCACCACTACCCAAATAGAGTCAAAATCCCCAATAGTAGGAGGTAAGCCAACAACGAAGTCCATGACAATGCACTCCCACTTCCACTTGGGAATGGACATCCTCCGAAGCTCTCCACCTAATCTCAAGTGCTGACACTTGACCTGTTGACATGTCATGTACTTGACAGCGAACTTGAGTTTGTGTCTCTTCATACCAAGACACCAATAATGTTGTCCCAAGTTATGGTACATCTTCGCTGCCCCTGGATGAATGGAATATCTAGCACAATGTGCCTCCTCCAGTATCAATCTGGTCAAATCTCCTACCTTGGGCACACAGATGTGACTTCTAAACCTCAAAACACCATCAGAATCAAACATTGCTTCCCTAGCTTCACCTCTATTCACTTTATCTCGAATAATACACAACTTCTCATTCTCAAACTGCCTCTCACAAATTTGATCCATCAAAGATGAGCGAGCCTCAATGGAAGCAAACACTCTACCCTGCTCTAAAATATGCAACCTCACTAACCCATTAGCCAACCTCTGAACATCTCTAGCCAATGATCGTTCCTCAACTTGGATGGCTGCTAGGCTCCCCATACTAGAATCTTCCTACTCAATGCGTCAACCACCACATTAGCCTTCTCGGAATGATAGAGAATAGTCAAGTCATAATCCTTTAGAAGCTTAATCCACCTTTTTTGCCTCAGATTTAGATCTATACTGAAGACTACGATGATCAGTAAAGATCTCACAATGGACTCCATAAAGGTAATGATGTCGTAACTTTAACACGAACACAACCACAACTAACTCCAAACCATGGGTGGGGTAGTTCCTCTCATGGACCTTCAACTGTCTAGAAGCAGAAGCAATAACCTATCCTCTATACATCAACACACCACTTAGCCCCACTCTCGAAGCATCACAATAGACTGTGAAATCGATACCTTCCTCCGACAATATCAGAATATGAGTTGAAGTCAACAATAACTTGAGCTTTTGGAAGCTCTCCTCATACTCATCAGACCAATGAAATACCTCATTCTTTTGATTAAGTCTAGTTAGTGGAGCTACAATATTTGAGAAACCCTAAATAAAATGACGATAATAACCAGTCAAGCCCACGAAATTTCTAATCCCTGTAGATGAGGTAGGCTTAGTCCAACTCTGAACGACATCAATCTTCGCCGGATAAACTTAAATACCCTTTTTTGACACCACGTTCCCCAAAAATGCTATCGAATTCAGCCAGACTCGCACTTAGAGAATTTCGCATACAACTTCTCCTCCCTAAGCCTTTAGAGCACGATCCTTAAATGTCTCACATGGTCCTCCTCGATCTTGGAATAGACCAAAATATCATCAATGAACACAATCACGAACGAACCTAGATACGGCCGAAGCACCCCATTCATCAACTCCATAAATATTGCAGGGGCGTTAGTCAAACCAAAGGACATAACAAGAAACTCATAATGGCCATACCTGGTCCAAAAAGCTGTCTTGGGAGTATCTGATGGGAGAATACGGAGCTGATGATACCCAGACCTCAAGTCAATCTTAGAAAACAATGTAACTCCTTAAAGCTGGTTAAACAGATCATCAATATGAGGAAGGGGGTACTTGTTCTTGACTGACACTTTGTTCAACTGTCTATAATCAATACACATCCTCATAGACCCATCCTTCTTAACAAAAAGAACTAGGGCACCCCAAGGTGAAACATTAGAGCAAATAAAGTAGTTATTGAACAAATCCTGAAGCTGCTCCTTTAGCTCTTTCAACTCAGCTGGAGCCATCCGATAGGAAGTGATAGAAATGGACTTGGTGCCCAACTAAAGGTCAATAGACAAATCAATGTCCCAATCTGGAGGGACTCCTCAAAAATCAGTAGGAAACACATCCGGGAACTCACAAACCACCAGAATTGACTCCATAGAAGGTGACTCAACAGTAGTATCCTGAATAAAAGCTAAGTAAGCCAAATACCCTCGATCAATCAACTTTTGGGCCCTTATATAAGATATTACTTTACTAAGATAGGAACCCTTCATACTAGTCCACTCAATCCTCGGTCTACCTGACATGGCTAAGGTAATGGTTTTGGCATAACAATCAAGAATAACACGATAAGGAGATAGTCAATCCATACCCAGAATAACATCAAAATCTATCATATCCAATATAATCATATCTACCCAAGTCTCATAGCCCACCAAAGTAACAAGACAGGATCGGTACATTGATCCACTACTAAGAGCTCTCTTACTGGGTCGAAACATAAACAGGCACAAACATAGAATCACAAGGAAACTCAAACCCCAAGGAGAAATAAGCAGACACATTAGAATAATTAGATCCAGGATCAAATAACATAGATACAAGGCGATGACAAATTGGAACAATACTTGTGACCACAGCATTGGAGGCCTCAGCCTCAGGTCTACCTGAAAAAGCATAACAATGAGCACCTCGACCTCCACTCGAAGAAACTAACCCCCTACCACCTGACTGAGTGGAAATATCACCTTCTCCCTTACTACTAGTATGTCCATCTCTATCCGTCTGACCTCTACCGTGACCCCTAGTCTATGGGGTTGAACCTATGGATGGTGATGTTAGATCTCTAATCAATGCTATAGAATATAATCTGTGGGGCTCATAATAAGTCTTCCCAGGGAGCTGCCTAATTAGATAATCTGTCTATCCACACCTATAGCAAGATATGGGGGTGGACAACTATTGTGAAGAAGCAGAAGGAACGTTGTAACCTCCCCGACGTGTATGTCTCTGTTGATAACCAGATAAACTCTTTCTTGAACCATAGGAATCATGGGGCCCTCTCCCCCATCTGAAGCTCGCAGGTCTGCATGAACCCCACGATTCTGAAATGAACTACCTCCTATAACCATACCTCTGCCCCCTGATGAGGCACCTGGGTACTGTCCCAAAGTGTGGACCCTTTTGGGATCCCCAAACTCCTCTTGCTGCATCAACTTTGGCTCCTTGGCAGCACTGACCACTGGCTGAAATGAGGCCCCATCTCTAGCTACCCAAAATATCGACTGCATGATAGAATAAACCCACCTTCTCATAAATTGACAGACCTTCTCTCCCTCGGTCGGAAGTATAGTTGTAGTATGATGGGCCAACTGGCAGAAATGAACCTCATAGTCTGAAACTGTTATGGTGCCCTACCTCAAGCTCTCAAATCTCAATCAGCTTTCCTCTCGGACACTCCAAGGGACAAACCGATCATAGAAAGCATTAGAGAATGTCTCTCAAGTCATCTGAGGAGACCCAACTAGAAGGGATCATGAATAAGTCCTCCACTACTCCCTGGCTGGCCCACAAAGCTGGAGGGTAACATATCTCACACCATGTGTATCTACTAGAGCCATAGTATGAAACAACTCTCTACAGTAGTCAAGAACTCATGAGCATCCTCTGTCTTGCCACCCTAGAACTATAGTGGCTCCATATTCCTGAACTTCTCGTATCTACGTTGCTCATCATCAGTAAAGGCAACAACTGGTGAAATCTCAACAACTAGAGCTACTAGTTGTTGCTCCACCTGAACCTGAGCCACAAGGGCCTGCTGTTGATCTGGGAGCTGAGCCCCAACTCGAGTCCATGAAGTACCAGCAGTATCAGCTGGGCTACTAGTCTGCCCAAAAGTCTCCAACACACCCAAAACTCTAAGTAGTGAATCCTGAAGTAGTGGTACTGCAACAAGCTCATGTGGAACCTGCTCTTGTCTAGGCTCCAAAGCTGGCTCGGGGGAGATACCCTAGTCATAATCCCTTGCCAGTGTGGCTCCTCGGCCCCAACCTCTAGCTCGCCCTCTGGCACAACCCCTACTACTAGCTGGGGTCTTAATAGCAATATCAGGAGTGACCTCTCCTCATCCTAAAGCAACGGTAGCTCTAGTACTCGCCATCTGTCAAAAGGACATACAAATACTCAGCACTTAAACCAGATCCACACACGAATTCATTAGAATGAAGTAAAAAAGAATTTCCTAGCAGTCTTCGTAGCCTCTTAAGGATAAGCAATGGACGTTTCCGCACCGATCCTTAAGACTCTACTGGACAGGGCTTGACACATGTGAGACCTACGAACCTGGGTTGTGATACCAAATTGTCACGACTCGAAATCCGAGTGTGATGACACTCATCTATCCCACAAAGGAGAGTCATCCCAAAACCTAATAACTTAACAAATTAGTAAAACTGAAAAAGAACAGACTAATAAGATATAAACTTGCGGATGAAAAAAACTACAACCATCCCAAGAACTGGTGTCACATGTACAAACCTCTAAATACATAATTCTCAAATGAAATGTATAAGTCACAATATCTAGTCCTCAAATAGAACCAAAAACATAGAATGGGATCCACAAAGGCCTACTGATGACATAGACAACTACCTCTCAAGTGATCCAAAAGCTTGATCCAATGAACAAAAATCTAACAGGATGGACCGGGCTCACAACCTACAAAAATGTAGCAAGGGGTGAGCACCAAACAACAGGATACTCAGCAAAATGGAACTAAAACTTAAAGTAAATAATGAAGAACACAAGTAACTCCTTAAATCCCAACCACAATCCGCCGAACTACAAACCTGCACTCAAAAAAGTCCCAACGCAGTATTATATACAGATCATAGTAATATAGGTATCCTCTTCATCTAGTATAACACATCAATACCCTAGTATATATAAATAGGTCCAACCCTTTTATCAAAATCAGGAATAGGATAAGTAAACAAAATCATACACCAAACACAATAGTAAGAATCAGATATGAAATGAGATGGAGTGAATGTCATGAAATGAATATAATGCAATGCAATGCCAAATATCGTGATGCATATCTGTCCTACGATACACATCTGATGATCAGATATGGTTGTCTGCCTCAGTCAGAACCCGTGGGGGCCACACATGGACCATGTATTCATCGGAATCATTTTCCTTCGGCAATAATTTTCATATCTAGTCAGAACCATTTCCCTTCGGCTTTTCATTTCCTTTCTTTCTTTTTCTAGTCGAATCCATTTCCCTTCGACTTTTCCTCAACAATGGATCATCAAGCAAGTACATAATAATGACAATTGTTCATAGAAATTGATTAATGCTCAAGTGTCTTAATATCACAACTGTCTCCATATATACATATATTTCCATCATATCACAATATAAGCACCATCTCGCTATCAATATCGAATGATTCACAAGATCACATAAGTCACAAATACACAATTAATCAATAGTCAATATACCACAATATGAACAATTCTTTTATTCCACATATCATGATCAAGCCTACAATGATACAATTCTACCCTAAAGTACTTAATTCCTCATACATAGGAGCATACAAGGTTCATTCATACTTAACAAAAGGTTAGAAGTCCACTTGCCTCAAGTAAAGTCCCAAATCAAGTCAAAATTGTTGCTTTCCCCCTATTTCGGTACTCCAAATCACCACAATCTATTCAGATATGACATCACAATCACATAACGAATCTAATGACACTAAAATCACTCAATTCGGAGAAGGATAAAATGGTTAAAAATCTCATGCCGAAAAATGTTGTCAGAATTTGTAAATTTATGGATGAAAACGTTCTTCTCTTTACGAAGAATCCAATGGCGAAGACGGTTTAAAAGTGGAGCTAAGATGAGTGAGAAATCAATGACTAAAGTTTAGGAAAACACAGCCTTCATAAAACAATGACTAAACTAGCAAAACACAGCCTTCAATGACTAAATCAATGACTAAACTAGCAAAACACAGCCTTCATAAAACAAGAATTGGACCCTCGAGAATTCGTTCGGAACCCTGTGAACACAATCCAAACATGAAACTCTACCAGAAATGATGATTCGAACTCAATAAAACCATCAGAATTCAAATCCGGAACCCCCGTGGTCCGAACCCAAGAAAGATCATTTAAACTAAGTTTTGGAATCAAAAACTCAACATATTCACGAAAGCTCTAAAAACTGCAACAAAGTCATTTTTAGCGTTAGTTTAATCACTCAGAACCACTAGAACTAACGAAATTTTGACACAAACTCCCAAACTCTGAATGTTGATCAAAGTCAAACCTATGATCCAAAATAAATTAGAATTGCAACTTTGAACCTAAAATCTACGTTTTAACTCCGAATTCAGTTCTGCAAGTTCTCCTAGACCAGATTTGGCATTCCAAAACTGATGGAATCGAATTCTTACACTCAAAACTCAAAATGACCTCAAAACTCAAAATTTTCAACTTTAAATCTTTGAAAACTCTTTCTTTTACAAAACTCCAACTTTTTACAAGATTTTCAAAATCCGACTTTTAGACTCGACCAAATATGAACCAAGGCAACTTCGAGAAGGGCAAAACGGTAATTAAGTTAAAAATACCAAAAATGACCTTCGAGGTCATTACATAGATATGCCATTATTGTTGTTTAATATTCATGAAACTTTAAATATGCTAAATTACACACATTACTAACCCCTTACATATTTATTCCTTGACCCAAAAAAGAAAATAAAAAGGATATAGTTTTTTTCAAGAGAGTAAATTTGATTTGCTAGCTAGCTAATAATTTTCATTAATTCCTCTAAATTTTTCATAATGTTTTTTACCTCTGTTGAGTCTTTGAAGATTAGAAAAATAGAGAGCTGCAACTTGTGTAAATTTCTTGGCTTGTTGTATCATCATCTTCCAAATGTCCGGCTTTAATTAGGAAGGGACTATATATGCATTTTTTTCCATATATATATTTACAAGGCTATTTGGTTGTATATCAAAGATCAATTGATCAATTCATGGTAATGGTGATCGACATGTTTTGTTTTGGAACTTTAATGACAAAATGGAAACAAGTGGCATGCATGCAATTTTGTATGTCATCTCTACCCCTTTTTTACGCGTCTCTCCTCCAAAAAAAGATAGAGAGAGAGAAACAGACTGTAATGAAAATAGTGCGTAGGGTATTGTCCGTTACAATAAGTTGTCTTCTTGTAAGTTTCAAAATAATCCATAGAAACAAACCGTCTAGAGTTAGCAAGTTTGAAGATCAGCTAGGTGTATTACACAAATTAAAGGCTTTAATTCTTGCATAAAAATGGCCTATAGTGTCAGTTACAATACACACACACACATAATTGTCAGCTAATTAACTTGAGTAAATTTATATTTTTACTCTTTGCTTTTGCCATAAAATTAAAATTCAGAACAAACTTATCATCCGAACAAATAAGCAATTTAAGAAGTTAATTAAAATCTAGCAAGCATTTCATTATCCAAAGTTTAAGAAGCATAGCATATAACATTCAGAACAACTGCCACTACAAATAGAGTTTATAAAAAAAGTGGGTAGGATAGTATCCGTTACAATAAGATTTTATCTTATTAATATATGGTAAAAGAAAAAGTCTTTTGATCAACCAGAGACACGTTGGGATATATACGAGGGTTAGTTGAAGAGTAGAAAAAATAAGATAGATGATGAAAACTATATATGAAGCGTTTTATGTTACTTTAATTAGTCCACACTAATTAAATAGTATGTGCTTTTATGTTTCCATGAATATTGTCCAAAATTCATTGTGCCGTTTTATGGTACAACTCTCAAATCTAGCTAATAATTAATGAAACTTATATATCTGTGCGCCATAGCTTTGTAATTTCTTCAATACTTGGGTATGTAATAGCAAATGTGACTTAATAAGGTTTAATTAGACTTTTAAAGCCTAGCTAGTTGCGATGAAACTAGACGAATACTTTGATGATATATACAATACTTCTTTTTCATTTCACTTTGATGCTTTGTTGTTGTGTGCAATTTTAGATATAGAGATGAACATGGAAATCATGCGCATGATCTTTCCTTCCCATACCATGATAGCTGATGATGCCAAACAAATCGTGAAAAAATGTGTCTCTGAGTTCGTAAGCTTTGTAACATGCGCAGCCTCTGAGCGTTGTCAGCATGAGCAGTGCGAGACCATCACTGCTGAAGATGTGCTTTGGGTCATGAGCAAGTTTGATTGTGATGACTACATATGGTGGTGGTGAGTGTGGATCCCTGTGAGGGGGGGGGGGGGGGGGGGCTGTTGAAGCGTCCAATGGTTGATCCAACTTCCTCTCACCTGCCTCCTAATCTTCCACCAATGGGAAATGGTGATATGTAGGGGGGTGCATCAAATGGAAGCACTTCTCAGTGTGCAGATAGTGACGTTGAGTCTCCTGAGAAGTGATCAATTTCTATATTGAGGAAACTTTAAGAGTAGTGAAGAAAGTAGCCTTTCTTTTCTATGTTACTTAATTTTCTATCTTTTCTAAGATAGTTCTTAATTTGAAAAAATTAGGAATGTATCTTTTGAACTAAGTGAGCCAAATGATGGTCCCTCCAATTGGTTGTTTGTTTATGTTGCTATCTATCTATGTTTAGTATTTGGTTGGTGATTGCTTGTGACTAGTATATATTTTAATGCAAAATCCTTGTAATCAATCAAACACCAATTGTTGGAGAAATTAGAAAGAGAAAAAGTGATTTAAGGTTGTGTTGTGAAATGGGGATTTGGAATAGAGTTACAAGTTTCTGTCTCCATGTAACCCATCACAGCGGAATTGTTTCCTCTATGGCAAGGCCACTGTAGCGGGATGAGTGTTGTTATAGCTAGTGGGTCAGTTGTAGATTTAAGCCAGAAAAATTCCAATACCACTTTTATTTCTACTATTTTGTTTTTGAGAAATTAGAGACGACCTAAGTTTTATTCTTCTCAATTCTCCACCTACTTCTTTGGTAAAGTTGAGTTAATCATTCCTCTGACTTATAATTTGATTCCTAAACCTTAGAATCTATGAGAATTCTCTTAGAAAACGATTTTGGCATGAAATTAATGGTAGAAAAAAATCTTAGTTGGGTGAGAGAATAATGAAAGTGGTCAAGAGTGAGGATTTTGATATAATCCGAGTATTGTAGGTTATTGATTTCTTGCATCTTTTGTTTGTTTAGACCAAGAACGAGCCAAGACATTGGAAAAAGGGAAAGTTCCAGCTCTTTAGAGTTAGGTGATGATTTATTTTTTTTGTCTGTGTTATATCTGCTTGTTAACTACATCGTTAATATTACTGCTTGTACGTGAATAGGAAATTACGGAATAAACCTAATGAAATGACTATATGTGACCAAATTACATGCAATTAACTTGTTACTTAATTTTGCAAGTGTGTGCATCATTCATTGTGATTGTAGTTGTTAGATAGGGATACCACACCGACACATTTTGGATTAGATACCACGTTAGTAAATATTCGATTGGGTGCCACACTGGTATATATATATTGGATTAGGCACCACACTAATACATAATGGATTGGGTACCACACTATCACATATTAGATCGAGCGTCACACCGACACACTAACTATTGGAATGGGTATCACGCCGTCACACTAACAGTTTGGGTGTATGTTCCATGAGAGGACCATCTTTGGCTGTTCTATTTGAGATTGTTACTATGAAACTATATATTGATTATGTATCTCTGTATATGTGTTTTTGATGCAAAACCTTGTTTAATCAATCAAACACCAATTGTTGGAAAAAATAGAAAGGAAATTTGACTTGAATATATATATGTTTATTGTATTGTGTTTATTTTATGTAAATGATTATACATTCGATGAACCTTCAAAATTTGGACAACAAAACTTGGTTTAGTAATTAAAATAATGAGTTACATTTTTATGTTATTTCTTCCTATCAAGTGATCGATACATCATTCTTATGGACAAAAATGAATATACAAAAATGATTAAATAGGTCTGATTTGACTGCAGAAGAAAGTTTTACATACCTAATACTTTGTAGCTATCCTTTATTATTTCATCTGATGACCAGTGAGGATTAGGCATATTCTTAATGTTTATTTATATAAGAATATATAACATATATTCGCCATTAATAATACTAATTGATAACTGAACGAAATCAAAAGGGTTGGTAATTAATAGGATTTGATTAAATCATATACATAGCTCTATTAATATTTACATTTATTTATCATTTGGAAAGTCACCAGAATTAAAGAGTCCTTTAGTATGATGAAGGTATGTTCTGTGAAGCTTTTAGTTACTACTATCATTTATATCTACATTAATATAGCCTAGAAGTTGTGGTTCTAATATCTATAACATTATATATGTGTGCGCACGTGCGTGTGATAATATTGAATATAATATTATAACTAATGTGTATTTATATTTTTGTCCATAAATATTATTACTTAAAAGGACATTTTTGTTATTTAACTTTTGACTTGGGTGCTTCCTACTTTAAATAATATGCGAGAGTGATTACATCACTATGTCACCACCAGAAAATTGTTAAAGGACTAAGCATCAAAACTCTTTCAATGTTAGAGGAGCAAGAATTAAAGATCTCACCTTAGTTGTAGCTTGAATCCACAATAATGGAAGTGTATGAAGATTGAGATTTGAGCAGAGCGTGTAAGAAAGAAGGTGCAATCTTTCGATTGTCGATGTTCTCACTTTCCTAATTTGCTTTTTCATTTTTTTTTAATTTTGATCAAATATTTTGCACCCTTTGTTCACGCTTCTGTTGCTGGATCAGGTCACTTTACGGCTCAGCCAGTTGTAAATTTTCTCTTTGTTCTTACGAGTAAATGGGCCTTGCCAGATTCAAAAAGATTTGAAAATAACTAAATTATGTAATTAGGCAGACATGTGATATGTATTTACAATGCATCACTATACTTTAAAATAATTACAATTTGTAAATATAGTTAGGATTTTCTTGTTATTTTCTTTCTCCTCTCTCCCCCTCTCTCTCCAATCTCCTATAGTTCAAATAATAAGGTTTGAACTAAGTTACATCATAATTTCTCAAAAGTGTCTTGAAAGCATAATTTCTAATTGCTCATGTCTCCAGAAATTAGTGTTGGAACTTGGGAGAATAACAAACTTTATTGATTTTGAAGCTCCAATGCTGAGATCTATTGATTTTTCAGGGGAAGCATACAAATTATCTGCTTAGAGTATATCCCTCTTCTGGTAAAAATTTCGTTTATCATGGTATCAAAGCAGTCGATGCTAGCTGTTTAGAAAAGTACCGTAGACAGTTTAGATATCTGTTGTTTTATTCTCCATCACTTATGAGTTGTGACAATAAGCATCCAAATGTAGAGGCAGAATATCATTGGATTTAGCTAGAAAGCTGCTCCAGTTTCGATCATCCAAATCAGTGTCAGACATATATTTCTCGAGGGACAGTAGACATACATATGATGATTTTAGTTTGAGGGAACTGACAGAACTACTACTGAGAAATTCTTACTTCATGACTTGTGGTTCATTAACGCTCCGATTCTTTTGGTTGTCTAAGCCTAAGAAATCAAATGAAATTGGTTTCTTTCTCTTTTATGTACTTATTTATGGGCAGTGGAAATGATTTCATTTGAGGCGATACTTGTCTCAGTTAGAAGAATCAACATTTATAGCAGGTTCTTAAGTAAGAATAACAGAGAAACTTTTAATATAGTGCGTAGAGTCGGTGTCCATTACAACGAAATTTTGTCCTGCGTAGAGTTTTTCATGGAATCAACATTTATAGCAGTTTAATAGCAGGTTCTTAAGTAAGAATCAACAGTTAGAGCAGTTTCTACACACTGTTTTCAAACTTACAAGAAGACAATACTAGGATTATATCAATATCCTATCTCTTGGTCACTTTCATTATCCTCTCACCCAACTAGGACTTTTTTCCACCATTAATTTCAGTTCAAAGTCTTTTCCTAAGAGAATTCTCATAGATTCTAAGGTCTAGGAATCAATTAAAAGTTAGAGTTTACCGAAGAAGTAGGTGAAAAATTGAGAAGAATAAGCTTTAGGTCGTCTTTGATTGCTCAAAAATGAAATAGCAGAAATAAAAATTGTATTGGGGCTTTTCTAGGTTAAATCTACGACTTCCCCACTATCTATAATGACACTCATCCCGCTATAGCAGCCCTGCCATAGAGGAAATAATTTCGCTGTGATGGTTTGCATGGAGACAGAAACCCATAGCTACATTCCAAACCTCCATTTGACAACACACCCTCAAATTTCTATTTTTTCTCTTTCTAATTGCATCAAATATATACTGGTCACAAGCAATCACCAACCGAATACTAAACATAGATGGATAGCAAAATAAACAAACAACCAATTGGAGGGACCACCATTTGGCTCACTTAGTTCAAAAGATACATTCCTAAATTTTTCAAATTAAGAACTATCCTAGAAAAGATAGAAAATTAGGTAACATAGAAAAGATAGTCTACTTTCTTCACTGCTCTTAAAGTTTCCTCAGTATAGAAATTGATCACTTCTCAAGAGACTCAACATCACTATTTGCACACTGAGAAATGCTTCCATTTGATGCATCCCCCTGCATATCACCATTTCCCGTTGGTGGAAGATTAGGAGGCAGGTGATAGGAAGCTGGATCAACCATTGGGCGCTTCAACAAATGCTCCTCTCTCAGGGATCCATACTCACCACCACCATCCTC
Source organism: Solanum aculeatissimum (assembly GCA_038996855.1). NCBI lineage: Eukaryota > Viridiplantae > Streptophyta > Magnoliopsida > Solanales > Solanaceae > Solanum > Solanum aculeatissimum. The sequence continues at coordinate 25,943 of JBCEWC010003770.1, forward strand.
ACGATAACGACACAAGTACAAAGTCAAGGATTCAATGTAGTCATCAAAACCGAACTTGCTCATGACCCAAAGCATGTCTTCAGCAATGATGGTCGCATGCTGCTCACGCTGGCAAAGCTCAGAGGTTGCACATGTTACAAAGCATACGAAGTCAGAGACACATTTCCACGATCTGTTTTGCATCATCAGATATCATGGCATGGGAAGGAAGGATAATATGCATGATTTCCATGCTCATCTCTGTATCTAAAATTTTACACAACAACAAAACATCAAAATGAAATGAAAAAGAAGTATTGTATATATCATCAAAGTATTCGTCTAGTGTCATTACAACTAGCTAGACTTTTACGGTCTAATTAAATATTATTAAGTCACACTTTCTATTACATACCCAAGTATTGAAGAATTTAAAAAGCTATGGCGCACAGATATATAAGTTTCATTAATTATTAGCTAGATTTGAGAGTTGTACCATAAGACAACACTATGAATTTTGGACAATATTCATGGAAACATCAAAAACACATACTATTTAATTAGTGTGGACTAATTAGAGTAACATAAATCACTTCATATATAGTTTTCATCATCTATCTTATTCTTTCTACTCTTCATCTAACCCTCACATAAATCCCAACTTGTCTCTGGTTGATCAAAAGGTTTTTTTCTTTTACCATATATTAATAAGATAAAATCTTATTGTAACGGATACTACCCTACCCACTTTTTTCATAAACTCTATTTGTTGTACCAGTTGATCTTAATGTTATACGCTATGCTTCTTATACTTTGGATAATGAAATGCTTGCTAGATTTTAATTAACTTCTTAAAATACTTATTTGTTCTGATGATAAGTTTGTTCTGAATTTTAATTTTATGGCAAAACTAGAGAGTAAAAGAAAAAAATTTACTCAAGTTAATTAGCTGACTATATATGTGTGTGTATTGTAACTGACACTATAGGCAATTTTTATGCAAGAATTAAAGCCTTTAATTTGTGTAATACAACTAGCTGATTTTCAAACTTGCTAACTCTTGATGGTTTGTTTCTATGCATTATTTTCAAACTTACAAGAAAACAAGATTTTCTTGTGTGGGACAATACCCCACGTATTGTTTTCATGACGGTTTGTTTCTCCCTCTATATCTTTTTTTGGAGGAGAAACGCGTAAAAAAGGGGTAGAGATGACATGCATGCCACTTGTTTCCATTTAGTCATTAAAGTTCCGAAAAAAAAAACGTATCGATCACCATTACCATGAATTGATCAATTGATCTTTGATATACAAACAACTAGCCTTAAACATACATATGGAAAAAATGCATATATAGTCCCTTCCTAATTAAAGATGGACATATAGAAGATGATGATACAACAAGCCAAGAAATGTACACAAGTTGCAACTCTCTATTTTTATAATCTTCAAAGACTCAACAGAGCTAAAAAAAACATAATGAAAAATTTAGAGGAATTAATGAAAATTATTAGCTAGCTAGCAAATCAAATTTACTCTCTTGAAAAAAACTATCCTTTTTGTCTTCTTTTTTTTGGGTCAAGGAATAAATATGTAAGGGGCTAGTACTGCATGTGTGTACTTTAGCATATATAAAGCTTCATGAATATTAAACAACTATAATGGCATATCTAGTATATATAATTTCATAAGTGAAGTCTAGAAGTGTGATGTCTACACAGCCTTATCCTTACCTTGTGAAGATAGAGAAATAGATTTTAATAGAGTTTGCTCAGCTTGAGTAAACATATCAAATATAAAATTCATGAATCTTGGGG
>JBCEWC010003771.1:0-29172 GCA_038996855.1 Solanum aculeatissimum
TGTTGCCTAATTAAAGTGGAAAGACAGGTAGTAAGCAGCCCCCCCCCCCCCCCCCCCCCACAACCCCATCCAAGTTTTCTTCTCTGCCATACGCCTCCTTTTTCATTGTCTTTTCCATCACCACCCCCATTTGATTGTCTTCTTTGCTGCTCCCTGCACCCTTCCATTTCTTCTTCTTCAAAAGAAAACAAAGAACACCACTCTTCTGTTGCTCCAATGAAAGAGTGGAACTCAACGTTTCAATACTTTTCCAGCAATAGATCTTAAACAATATTTCTATTTTCTGCATGTTTATTACTCCATTACACGGAAAAAGCTGCAATAACATGTCTAAGATAAGCATCATTCTTTTATTACATGGACTGGTGGGAGATAGATTTGCTGAAACAATTTTTAGAAGCTCCTTGACATTTTAAAAGTAAACTGGATGTTAAGGACAAAATAGAGAAAAACACTATTTTACAAATCCTAGAATAGATTTGAGTCGGAAATCTGACCTCCATTAAAGGAGTTTAAGCTTGGGGAAATGTTGGGAGGTAGTGACTGGGAAAATGGGGAAGAAGAAGAGAAAAATAAAATTAAAATTGGCTAAATAAACCCTTTCATGTGCTACAAATGAGAGTAACTTATTTTGCCATGTCCACAGAAAGTGTTATTGATACAAAATTCAAGCATTGTTAGTGTTTAATAGGTACACAGTCACACAGTCTACTTGAGGTGTCTAAGTGAAACTTCATGCCAACTTTAGGTGTCAGCATATGACTTCAGCCTAATATCTTTGAAGGGGAAAAAAGTCAAAACTTCTAATGTATCTGTGTTGGTGAATGATTGATCAATCTCAAGATTGATACTTTTCTGTATTTCTGTTATTAATTATGTTATTTTCGTATATTTATGTTCCTTAATTCTTGGTGGTTGTTGCTTGTGTAGTGAAGAACAAAGGCTCCAAGCAGGAACTTAATGGTGGGGGAGGGGCTTGTGGGCAGGAGATGCAGGTTACTAATGAAAGGGACCAATTGATGGAGAAGTTAGCTATAAAGCCGAGAGGAGAAGCAGAGGTAAATGGGGGTTACGGGAACACCTACAATGATTTTGATTCACCTTCTAATAGCCCCACCAGCCTCACTAGTAGTGTGTTGGAAGGAAATGATTCTGGGACCAATTTCACAGGTGGCAGCAGCAGTAGCAGCAGCAGCAGCAGTAGTGGTGGGTTTAGCAGCAGTGGTGGGTGTTGCTCGGTAAGTATGAGCGAGGAAGATAACGAAGGGGACGATGACTGCTTGGATGATTGGGAAGCTGTTGCTGATGCCTTAGCTGCGACTGATAAGAAGCAGGAGCAGCATAACTCTAGTTTGGATTCAGCTCCAGAGAGGGATGACATGGTGCATATGAGTTATCAGCTAGAAGTTTCTGAGCGGAAGGTACCAACGATGGATACATCACCACAGAATCCCAAGGACAGAGGAACTGTACCTGGATCTCCTGTCAGCTTTCAGGCATGGAGGCCCGATGATCAATTCCGTCCCCAAAGTCTTCCGAATTTGTCGAAACAGTATACGTTCCCTATGAATTCAGGGCGGCATTATCGGGGAGGCTCTGTATGGGGATGTAAAAGTGTATCAATACCCACATCATGTCCTATATGCTGTGAGGATTTGGATTTTACAGATACAAGTTTTCTGCCTTGTCCTTGCGGGTTTAGGCTTTGTCTCTTTTGTCACAAGAAGATTCTTGAGGAGGATGGGCGTTGTCCAGCTTGCAGGAAGCAGTATAAACATGACCCAGTTGAGGGAGAGACAAACAAAGATGCAGGCTGCCTGATGTTTCGAGCGGCTCGTTCTTGTAGCATGATCTCAAGGTCATAGGAAGATTCTGTTTTCTGTGAATGTGTATGTCGTGTCCTCTTTTTCTGTGTGGTTTGACTTTGTTAGACTCCAATTTTTCTTAGCATTAGATGTTGATATAGGATCGAGATTCTGAAAGCACAAGGGAACTGTTATTGTTCTCTTATAATTTTTCTCATTATAGTATGATGCTTGTGCTGATGTAGAAGACTCCTTATGTGAATAGATAAGGTGGATAAAGGTTAGATAGATTGAATGTGATGGTATAAATGTTCTCGTCTCTTTGAGCATTTTGTCACCTTCTATCAGATTATCATGAATAAAAATGAGAGAACAATGGGGCATGAATATCTTTCCGTTTGAATATTTTTGCCACTTTTCATCTCGTCTGATTAAATACACGGCATATATATTTTATCCTCAAATTAGCTGTTAACTGGTCTATTGTTCTCACTTTCTCTTCAATTCAGTTTGGGATTGCATCCTTACCACATTGTGATGGGCTTTTAGTTCAGCAGATATGTACTGATAAGTTTACTGCCACCATATATGTATCAATGCGCTACCTCAAGGTAATGAAGAAGTGAATTTTGGGGATAGATATTTAGATTCTCTTGTGAATGCTAACTTCTTGTGCTTTGAGAGTCACTTTTAGGTGTAGGGTTTTATGAAGTGAAGTAGTCTTGTTGAGTTTAGACTGTTCAGCTGTATATTTGATGTTTTGTCATCTTTGTTGCATTCTCTTAACAGCTCTATATTCAAATTGTGCATTCTGTAATTTTTTTTAATAACCTGTGTAAAATTGGGATCATTGGCGGGGTGGGGTGAGTGTTCATCTGGAAGTATCTCGAAAAGTGTCTACCTATACCTTGAGCTTGCCATAACCTGGTAAAGATATCAAGTCCTTCAGCATGTTTTGTTGAAAGCTGACATTTACATGAAGATCCTTCTATTTAACATCTTGGATTTTTTCTAAGCTTCAAACCATCTGCTAGTGTAACAATTGTTTTTTAGACACAGCAGCAATTATGTGGTGCTGCTTTGTTTTCCTGGTACAAGTTGATTGCTTTTCTCTTTTGTGACAATTGTTTTTAAGAGAAGCAGCAGCGATTATGTGGTGTTGCTTCTTTTTCCGTTTTACAAGTTGATTGCTTTTCCATGGAGCAGAAGACTTTTGTGCTACAGCTGATCGTCTCCCTGCTATTCTTGAAGTTCAATTCCTTTAGAGAGCCTCTGGTTTGTTCCAGGGATAAACACATGAGATCTTTGCATGTTTCCCATGGCTGATGAGACTGTTGGGGTGTATACAGGAGCGATAAAACTTTGGTTCTGTATGTTTTACGCGTTATTAAGGTTCTTGAAACGTTAAAAGTTGGAAATTCAAGTTGAACGTGGAAAAATTTGTGAGTTTGCTGTATGTATCCCACCTTTAAGTATTTGAATGTTGTTATTCTTGCTACTAATCTACCATACAAGTAAAGCAATTCTCAGGAAAATTGAAACATCTTCAATTATCTAAGCAAGGTACATGTAATTGCTCTCATTGAAGCAATTAATGTGGAGCTGCCAGTCAATTTTGGTTTATTATCTTAGCCAGATACTATCTGGCTGCTCTTGGAGTACACGTGTTGGAGTGGTACAGGTGGACGCAAGGCGCTAAGTATTCATTTGTCCCGATACCCAAGATGCCAGTCTGTGCTGAGTAGGGAGTGTTTTCCACCATTTGGTGAAGGTAGACTCAGGGAAGAAAACATCATTGCCCAGAAGGCCACTCTGGATCCAGCCACTAGCAGCTGTTTCTAAACTCAAAATCCTGTTTTGCACTTCTTCAAATGGCTTGTTTCTTAGTTCCTCCACTTCTGCCCAGAAACAAGACTCGGATCGCACACCAGCTTGCACTCTCTCAGCATGCTCTAACCATCTCTGTGTGAACCGATAACGTTTAGGCCTAGCCCTGATCATGTAAGGTCCAGTATCTTCATTCTTCAAGTGCCTGTAATAGTTTGCAATATCCAAGGGCTCAACTTGCCTGCGGAACTGTGTCCCTAGCTGTATCCAGTCCCTTTGTCCCTCGAAGCTATCTGGGAGCTCATACCTTTTCAACATTTCAATAATCTCATCCCATAAACCTGCTAACTCGAGCCTTGTCACATTAGCATTGAAGTCATCAATGGTTTCTTGAAGCTTGAATGCATCATAATACCCAACTTTACGGATATCACACTTGGTCTGATACTCCTTTATCTTGCTTAATCTGTCAACGATGGTTTTCTTATTAACATCAATCTTCTCCTCGTTCTTCTTCTTCTGCATCTCCCATTCTCCTGCTGCACGAAGACACAACCTTGCTCTCGTACTCTGAGAGTTGGATAACATGAAAACGCCCATTAGCTTGAGCAAGATTGACAATTCTGTTGAAAATAAGGATAGAAATTAACCTTTTTTATCGCTTACCAGGCCAAGGTCATTCAGTGTTGAATTCATGGTTGCAACGTCATCACTTGGAGTGACATTTGAAGATAAAGGAATATCAGTAAGATTATTGAGATAAGCTACATCTTGCATCTCTAAGCTCTCCTCCATTTCGTTTCTATATAACAGATGTCCATTAAAGCTGCTAGCAACAACTTCTGTAGCTTCTGCTTCGGAATTCATTTGAGAGGAATAGAACAGTAACTGCAGAACAGCATCTGGATTCTCGATGACAACCAGTTTCCTATTTCCAGGGCAGAAGATGTTAGTTCCAAAGGGTCTATAAGGGCTGAGTTGAACAATGTTGGAAACAGTTTCTAACAGCAAGTTTGTGCATCCCTTCAGGTTACATGCAGCATAACTTGCAACAGAGGATGCACTCCTCATTACAGTCATAAAGAAATTTGAAGCATCAGTTGATCTTGCAACAGCCTCGTTCTGATAATATGGGGATTTTGGATTGATGAAGGCAAAGATTGGTTGAAGCAATTCTTGAATTGATGAAAGGGGAGCAAGCATCATCCTGGGGACAACGTCATACTTCATGACAAAATGTAGGAAGTAACAAGCCCAGTTTTCGCGCCTGAGGGCATGAGACCATATTCTGTCACCAACAAGAGGGGATCCAAAAGTTATACAGCATGGACAGACTGGTCTATCTCCATTTGATTTTGGATGGCAATATTCCAGATACCAGACGGCTGCCAAAATAGCTATAGGGCCACCTGAGGAGTGCCCTGCAAACACTATCTGTTTTCCATCTGACACTGCCTTCACTACCTAAAACCAACAGAATCCATGAATCAATATTCACTTTCCAAATCAAAGATGAAGGTATGGATATTAATCTCCATTAACCTAGCTTATAGAGGCGGCACTAGAGTAGAAAGTACGGGTTTGGCAGAATCTACTAGCTTTGGTTCAAACTCCATATTTGTCTTAATAAGTTCATTTAAGACGTAGAAAACATTGATTTAGAACCTAGTAACTCACAAAGTCTAGAATCCAAAACTCTTAAAAACTTCAACTTCCAAATCTACTTCTACTAGTCTGAAAGGATATATACTAATGGGAATCAGTATATTTTTCCTGAGAAGGCATTTTATAAATGATCAGCAATTAAAAAATGCTGTCAAGTTCTATAATGAGCAGCAAAACAGCAACTTAGCATGGCAATCTAATAGCCATATATGAGGAATAAAATTGATCAAACTCAAGTTAGCTAGATCAGCATGAGATTGCTACTATTCACGATACTCTGCTGGGAATTAATTTTCATTTCTCGAACAACATTTAAGGAGAAGCCAAGAAAATAAAATCACCACTTGAAAAGAAGAAGAAGAAGATTATTGAAACCCAGTACCTCATTTTTAAGTGAAGAATTGTTCAATATGTCTTCAAATCTTCTAGCAAATACTTCATTGACCATAGCTACCTCATCAGTGCCAACACTTTTCATAGATGGAAACAGAGTGCTGTTAATTTTTGTCTCTCCAAAAGAAGTGTTACTGTACCAACCATCAAGAGACCAAGTTCCAGCAAAACTGAAAACAACATCCATCGACCCACTTATTTTCTTGTAATTATAAGGTTTCCCAGATGGCAAATTGTGAGCTTCCATGGCTAAGTTACAAGCTTTCTTGATCAGCTCATCTTTGACTTCAATTCCCTCTCCTATTCTCACCATTTTTGCTTTCTTAGCTGCTCAAAGATTGCAACTTTACTCTTTAGTTTTCAAGAATCTTGAAGAAAGATTGATGATTGTAGAGAGATGGAATGAAGCTAAAAGGGAAATGGGTATTTAAGCTTTTGATGATTGGATGAAATGTCGAAGCAATGAGCCATTGACTTTTGAAGTCTTTGTTTTGCTTTGCTTGACTCTTGATTGTGGAAATGCTATTGGAAAAGATAAATAGTATCAATCAATGAAATTTCCTAGTGATTGTTCTGCGAAATGATTAATGTACGGATTGTGTATTAAAATAATGACTATTTTGAAGAATATGATACGCATCCACTCCTTTGTGTCTTTTGTAAGAATGAGAGGATGAGCTCCCCTCGATACTTTTCAGATATTTCTAAACAACGTAATGTATCTTATTCTTATTTTTATCCTAATTTATTTATTTTTTTAAATCATATTTTTATTTTACTTTTAATAATACTTTCATATAAAATAATATGGCATGCTTAATAACATAAAATTAAAGAGCTATTTTGGTTATGTTATATATAATATAATTAAAGAATAACAAAATTTTAAAAGAATTCCTTATGTTCTACGGAGTAACTTCTATGCACATTACATACTTTTATCAGTTTGTGACACATAAAAAGTGAAAAGGAGGGAGTACATTGATATTATTATATTCTCTCTTGATTAAACAAAGTGGGTATCCACTAAAACCCAATGTAAGGTCACATGACAAAGAAAAAGCTCTATGTTTTTTCTTTTGCAAAAAATAGATTCATTTTGAAACATTCTCATTCAAAAATAAAATTTTGTACAGTAAAATGAATGCACAAAATATTTTGTATTCACACATAATCCAAAAAAGGATCGACTCAAAATACAAATATATAGAATAGAAAAGCTACTTTGATATTGTCTCCATTCGATTAAGGTTTATTACATCTATTTATTGATTAACGAGCAAAACAAACAATTCTAATAGACTAGTAATGTTTAATTTTGCACATTATTAAAACTGCTTCGTGGACAAACTCCATTTCACTAGTTCTTTGAAGGTGACTTGTAAAAAGCCCATGGTTCATTGCTAGTATACTCTGTCACCTGCTTAATGTTCAAGTATTTTTCAAGACCCCTGCATCAATGAACACAAGTGATTATCACTTATCAGTCCAAATCAGATCAGAGGTCTCAGGTTCGAGTATTGAAAAGAATTTTTTTTTTTTTATAAAGAGCTTTTTTCCCTTTAATAGACCTTATAAACGTGAGTTTAGATTACTGAGTGCTTACCATTCCCCTAGATCACGTCCAAAACCACTACGCTTTATACCACCCCATGGAAGTTGATTAAAGGTTGGCTGTGAACAGTTAATCCATATGATCCCTGCCTGAAATGCCTGCAAATTCCAATTAATCAACAAGAGATCACTCACCTTCTGATATTGATAAAGGAATTGCTTGTGACAAATGGAAATACTGGTTCCCACCTTTGTAAACCTCTCACACCTTTTAACATCTTTTGACATAACAGCAGCAGCCAAACCATACCTATGAAGAAAAGGAGGGGAAAATTAACCAACTAAAATTTGCTCTATTTTCTATTGGCGGACAAAACTATACTCCTAGAAAACAGTGGATCCAAAGTAAATATACTGAAATGACTAAAACTTAATCCCAACTAAATAAAAAGGTAAAAATGGAAGGAAAAAAAACATGGTTTAAGAGTCCCTATATTTGGAAAGTCCGAATAGCCAATTACTCACTTGGTATCATTTGCTAGTTCAATGGCTTCCTCTTCAGTTTTGAATGTTTTGACGCAAAGAACAGGTCCGAATACTTCCTCTTTCCAGATTTCCATTGAGGTTTTAACATCAGTAATAATTGTTGGCTGAACATAATATCCTTTCTTCAAGTGCTGCAATTCAATTGTGATGACTTATGCTGCATTACAAAAGATTGATATACAAATTAAAGCTAGGCCTTTGCTAGAAAAGGATTTTTTTTACCTGAGGTCGTTCGCCACCATAAAGAATGGTTGCACCTTCATTTTTGGCATTTGCGATGAACTTCAATACCTTCTCATACTGCAGGTTAACAAAAATTAGTACATAGAATTTTTCTACAATTGTGTGATTCTACGAGATCTGCTAGAAAATAACAAACCAAAAATAGTGTCTTCCAATGAGTTATTGTGTCAATTCAATGTTAAACATCGCATTTTGTTTCTGAAACACTTTAAAGTTAGAACCACATTTTCTATTTAACCCAAAAGCATACAATTTCTTACTTGTCCAGAACTAACGACTGGACCAAGCTTGCAGTCTTCTTCCAAGGGATCGGATATTTTGATGTTTTTGGTCCACTGAAGCAGCCTGTCCAAAAATGCAGAAGCAATGTTTTCCTGCAATATTCAGAATCGAATTCAAGAAAAGCTCCAACATTGTAGATAACAGAAAGGAAAAACAACAAAAGAATACATCAAAAAGGCTGGGAAATGCTACAGCTTTTGTAAGTTAGAACTAATATAATCATCATCCGTGTCTGGCCTTCATATGCTAAGTATAGTAAAACATCTACTAGATCATCTTTTTTCTTGGAAAGGCTCCCATCTCATATGCTCATACTTGCTACACCTTTTTACCATTTTCTGAATTCTAGTATATAATTTGATAGTACATGCAATTTCTAACTTTAAAAAGTATCGTTTCATTAGATAAATCAATTGATATCCAAATTAAAACAAAAAACTGCACCCTAGCAATCCACATCAACTCACATTTAGGATATAAATTTATCTTTCCCGCCCTGAACAATCTTGTTGTTCATAAGGAAATAAACTAAATGAACTGTTGTCCCAAATTTTTCCAAGAAATAGGCAGGTAAGACAATGTCCGACAATTCGAATCAAGTGACAATTTTGGTGAGCTTCTCTCAAGCATAACCTCTCTCACAAAGTGCTAAAGAGTTGAACTTCACGTTCCTATTACACTGGCAAGCACAACATGACTTGACGATCAAACATACACACAGGTGTTCTGAGAGGTACTTCCTAGATAATGTTAAATAGTGCCAATCCAGGACCGAATTAACCAAGGGAAACCCCTGTGACTAATTATGTGGACCTCACCCACATTTAACACTTGTTACCTGTATTATAAGCCGTGATGTTGCACTGCAAACTTGACCAGTATTCGCAAAGATACCAAAAAGAGTCCACTCAGCAGCTGCATTAGACAACGGAAAATATAGGATCAAGAACCATGATTATATTCCTAAACTAGAGGGTGAAGTTAACTTCTTAACTAAATGGTTAAGTGTACAATTTAAAAAGAACAAACCTAAATCAAAGTTATTGATGTCGTCAAACACAACTATTGGACTTTTTCCACCAAGCTCAAGACTAACTGGCTGCAAATGAAACATAAGGGCTTGGCTATAATTAATCCACCGCACACCAGCTAATTCTTTGTCAGTTAGAACCTAAACGATTACTTTATTTACGTCAGAACATACTTTAACAAGTTGAGCTGCAGCAGTCATGATCTTAGAACCTGTAGGTCCACTTCCTGTAAATGAAATCTGTCACCAAAAATTTAAAAAGTTCATTTCACCATATTATAATGTGATATTTGATAAATATACAAAAGGCATAACTCGAAAAAAAACAGGCAAACCTTGTCCACATGAGGATGAGATGCCAAAGGAGCACCAGCTTCAGGCCCCAATCCTGTTAAAATGTTAAGGGCACCAGGAGGAAGACCAATCTCTCTACAGATCTCACCCAACTCCAAACAGGTACTACAATTGAATGTTAAAGAGTCATTTAATTAAAGAAGCAAATGGTGCAGTCAAAAATATAGATAATGAAGATGATATGCTATAAGTACTCACATTGATGCTAGTTCGGACGGCTTAAGTATTGCTGCACAACCAGCAGCAAGAGCAGGGGCAACTTTCCATATGGCCATTAACAATGGATAATTCCTTCATTATGAAAACAAAAAGGATCATCGACTTGAAAAGTATACATGACTGTCATTCTCATTGTTCATTTATTAGGATTCTGATCCAACATTTTCAATGAAATATATTCCTGAACTAGGAGACACCTAAGCCAACTGAATATTCTTCAAACTAATTTCAACTTTTTAATAACTAACCAGACCACCTCAGATAAAGTATAATGATTTATTTAGCTTGTCAATGACATGTAAACAACCAGTGAATATATACATGTACAGAAAACATAAGTGAAATGCAGAAGTTCCACCATGAAAATCTGCCTGATCAATCTGTGGTTTGTAAAACTAAAGAAACCGTAATGACTCTGAAAAATGGCACCTACCATGGAGTTATCAATCCCACAACACCAAGAGGTTCTCTAAGAACATAAGTCTTAAATGTATCCAGATGAAGATCAATCGGAGTCTTCCTTTTCGAATCCAGAGCTTCAGCGAGGTCTGCATAGTACTCAAAACATCCTGCGACGTCATCCTGAAATATAAGACAGCACATAAAATAAATTTATGTACATCAAATTGAAGCAAACTATATGTTTATCCCATTTATGCAAGAAAGTACCATATCTGCAGAAGACTCAAAAAATGTTTTTCCACTATCAAGGGATTCAAGAGTTGCAAGTTCAGATTTCCTCTCCAGTACCTACGAAAAAATAAAAAACAGTTAGCAAATGAATCATTTAAAGAAAAGCAGAATAGTCAATTAGTCATGAACAATTTTTCAATATCTTGCCAACAGCAGGTGAAATACATTATATACAGCAGCTCACTAGTATCCAAGAACATAATCTACTTGAATGGAAATTTTCTCTTTTCTCAATGTAGTAAGGCCGATGCCCCTAAAATGAAAGTACATGGCCTTATTTATCCTCTGCGACATCTAAGGCAATCTATAATGGATAAATATTTGGGCGTAGGACAATCTAAAAAGGCACGCACATCTTAGAGAAATCACTAATGTAATATGTATTATATATACACTAAACCTATTACTATGCCTTAGTCTCAAATCTAATCATCTACATTCATTTCGCTCCCAGTTGGAAATTTGTTTCACTCCAATGCTCAATAGTTTATCTATAAAGAAAAACTATTTAGTTTAATGTACAAGTTAGTAGAACTGGCATTCTCAGAACTCGCTACCTTCAATGGAGAAAGATTTAATTATCTGTAGACACACCAGCAGTATTTAGCAGCAATCAACTAAATTTTACGCCTAAAAGTTTCACTATACCTTAGTTCAAGCCTTCAAGGACGCAAGGAGCATGATCTCGATGTAAGTTCATGGCTAAGTACAAAATTTGAATAAAGTAACTCAGAAAATACAGTTTCCAGATCGTGTATAGTTTGACCTCAACATTACAAATAATTACGAAATCAGCATTGAAATAAACATAATTTCAGTGTTTCTGGACTAGTAACTGTGTGCATCCAGGGTAATAAAATTCCTGAAATGAAACATAAATATGTACAATTAAGATCCCAAAACAGTAGAGTATACAACCTTAGCAGCAATAGCACGGAGATATTTGGCACGTTGTGCCCCTGTTGTAGAACCCCAGTCACCCCGAGCAAGCGCTCTCCGAGCTGCTTCCACAGCTATATCCACATCTTCTGCCGTAGCAGCCGGAATATTCCCTGAAAATTCAATTTCACTGAGTTACGTTGCATTACGAAACAAATAAATTAATTCCTCATTTAAACATAATATCTCATCAGAACAAAAGTATTTTCACGTGCTTCGCCAAATTACAGTTACAGAAAAAAACACAGTATGCTAATCATGTACCGATGATTTCTTCGGTAGCCGGATTGATTACGGGAATCCGGTTCTTCTTGACGGGCTCTCTCCATTCTCCGCCGATGTACAGCTGTCTACTCGGGATTGGTACATTTCGAATCGCCATAACTCGACAGTTTAAGACTTACGTACACAAAATTGATCTACCTTACGCAAAAAATGGCCCAGAGAGTAATTATTAGTACAGGTACTATTTTGACCTATATATAAAATGTAATTTTAGGACGAAAGGATTGAAATGAACATGTTCGGTCCCCTACTAACTCTGCCTCCACTTGAAACATATTACTCCATGGTATATATTTATGTGATTATGAACTTGATTGTAAATTAAATTACTTTTCAAGTTTTAGAAATGTATAATTATTTTTAAAATAAATTGATAAGGAAATAATATTACTCTTTTTGGAGAGAATACTTGAGATGAATAAAAGAGGAAAAAAGAAAAGATTGCACCAAAGTGGAAAATGTGCTTCAGTGGGTAATATATGATTAATAACATCACTGTATATCTTTTGTATGTGGTAGTGGTATTAGAGTCTAAGTCCATCTTAGTTTGGACTCCGGATCAACGCTCTAGTTGGGTCTAAGTGTGCACGGAAGTGCTAAAATGGATGAAATCATGAGCTAGTTTTGGACGTTATTTAGATTTGACTATCACATTTTTACAACATGAAAAAGATATAAGTGGAATAAAAATATTGGTAGGGATCAGACTGATATTTCTGTAAGTCTTATATTTTTTTAGTGAGAACAATAATAATGTATATTAATCTAAATAATATAGTGGACAAATAAAAATAGATGAAAGGAGTATTTGACAAAGTGTTTCCTTTTAGTGTGGACCCAAACTTTCGTGATAATTATTCTAACGATGAAAAATAGTTTACGGAAGAAAATTTGAGCTTAAAATCCTTTACATAATTAATGCAAAAATAGACTTAGAAGTTAGAACCACTAATTTACAAGTTTGGTAAATACTCCCTCCGTTCAATTTTATTTGGCCCCTATTGACTTGATACAGGGATTAAGAAGTAGTAAATGATAGGGTAATTTTATCAAATCACCCTTTGAATATAATTAATACAATGTATTAAAAAATGTAATAGAGAAATAATTATAATTAATGACAAGGGTAAATTAGAAACCAAGTGTAAAATTATCTCTTGATTTCATAAACTGGACAAGTATTATTGGACATCCTAAAATAGTATAGGGGTCAAGTAAAGATGGACAGAGGGAATATGTACATCTCCCGTCCCGTTTCATATTAATTGTTCACCTTACTATAAATAATTATTTTAAATTAGTTATTAATTTATAAAATTAAAAAAAAATGCTCAATAGAATTAGTTAAATTTTACTTGTTATAAAAGTGAAAGTGACCACTAATATTTTCTCTATTCCATATTAAGTTAATTTGTGAAGCAATGTACATCTATATCTATATTATATTAAAAGCGCAAAGGTCCTTAGAAATATTATTTAAATTTTTTGCCCTTTATTGAAATACTCTTATTTAGACAAAATCATTTTTTCACTATTTTTCTTAATTTATTATTTAGTTTCAAGATTCACTTTTGGATTAGAATTTGCTTTTGATTTATGACTATTCTATGTAAATAATTAACTAAAATTTTGACTATCAAATATTTTGTTAATAAAGGTATGTAATATAATAATTTTAAAAAGAAACAATTTCAGTAAAATTATGTTGAAAACATTAAATTACTTTTTATATTTAAAAATCTTTTGTTACATTAAATTTTAATTAGTTAATTATTCAACTCTAAATGATTATTTTATGTATGCAAAAACTATTAACATATCTATATTATAAGCAATTGAATTAATTTTCTCTGAAACTAATAGTATTTATTTAATTTTATTTATATATTGTATTTATTTCATGATAAATACTATTATATATAATTTTTAAATTGCATGAAACTAATAGTATTTATTTAATTTTGTTTATATGAATATTGTATTTATTTGATGATAAATACTATTTATATATAATTTTTAAATTGATGCAACACATACGTGCAAAGCACGTACATTAAACTAGTATATTAAGAAACACATTCAAAGATAAAATTTTAATCATATTTTTCATTATTATCTGTATAAATAACTTTGTAAATAACATAATTTAAATTTTTAAAAAAATATTAAAAAAGAGCAAATACAAAAAAAATATTTATTTTAAATCTTAAATAATTTAACTATTTTAAATAATTAAAAAAAATTAATAATTAAGTTAATATGATCTTTCATTTTCATTGTGATGAGATTGGGGTGGTGGGGAATTGTTGATGAGTGGTCAATAATGCTTGGGTTGCTTGATATTTCCTTGGTTATGGTATCTCCAATAGTCCTCTTTATTTTATTTTTCAAATATAGAAATTCTTTTTTTCATACAATCAATTTCAATTTAATTTTTTATTTCTCTCTAAAAAAAATATTTTATTCTTAATATTATATTTTTATTTCATAATATAAATCTATTCTCTTCTAATTTTAAATAATCGCCCTATATAACTTTTGTGTAGTATAAAATTATTTTTTATTTAATGTAAAATTATTTTTTATTCTATATTTCTAAAGAATAATTATGAATAATTGAAAAAAAAATCAACAAGTACAATCGCAATCGTAATTACAATCACAATAATTCTCTAGATCATACATTCATTTTTTTTCGAGTATTATTGAATCTGGAAATGACCTACCGAATTACTAAATTATTGTTATGATTTTTAAAGTTATTATATTATGTATTGTATTATTATCTTGTATTTAAATTATTATGTTATGTATTGTGTTTTTAAATTAAAATTTTCATCCTATCATTTAAACTTTGTGCATTTTTCATAGTGAAGATTAATAATAATATCAAATTATATTACATAAAGTGACAAAAAATTTAAAAAATATTTGAAATATTATTAATTTGTGGTGAAAGTAGTATATATTAAATAATATACTTTTAAAATGTTATATTACCTTTAAAAATAATTACCAATATTAGAGATTTAATTAAGTCTTATATGAAAAATAATATGTTAATTAAAAATATTAAAAATAATAATATAATATTAAAAAGGTGAAATAGAGAGTGTAGTTCTCTAAAGAGTAGATTAAAGTGCGGTTGAAGAGTTCATTCTCTAATTTACTCTCCAAATATAGAGAATAGAGAGTAAAATTGAAGTGCGTTGGAGATGGTCTTACGCTGAAACTAAGGCAAACATAAATGCTAACTCTCGTATTCAATATTTACGTCAAATAAAAAAAAATTAATTTTAAGATGGTGGCTATCTCCACACGCACTATATTTTATTTTTCCTTTTTTATATTTGGACAGTAAAAATACAAAATAGATTCTTCAACTATATTCTAAATTGTTCTTTATTTATAGAGACGCAAATAGTAAGTCTTCAAATTTGGAGAACTACTATTCTTCCAATCTATTACTTTTTAATTATTTTAATATTATTTTTATTATATAAAAATATTAATTATTTTTTAATATTATATAACATTTAAAAATATATTATTGACAAGTATACTATTTTAATTCTGAATCATTATTTTTTCTACTTTATTTTTCTTAAATTTTCCATCACTTCAAATTTGCAATTTAATATTATTTATATTATACAATTACCTCGAGTTTAAGACTCTTACGTACCCCCAAAGCTGATTTACCTTACCGCAAAAAATGGTGCGGAGAGTAATTATTAGAAAAGAAATAAGTATACAAAGAACATTTATAATTTTGACCTATATATATAAAGTGTAATTTTACGATGAAAAGATTGGGATAAAGATGTTCCGCCACCTAATAACTCTGCCTCCACTTAAACATATTACTCCATGATATATATTTATGTAATTATGAACTCTTAAAATGTTGATTATAAATCAAATTACTTTGCAAATTTAGAAATGTATATTTATTTTTAGAATAAATTGATAAAGAAATAATTATAACTGTTAAAACGGGTCAGTCCAGCTCAAGCCTCGCGGGCCAAGGAATTTGGGGGGCTGGGATAGATCGGCCTTTCATTTGAAAGGATCTTGAAATGACCGGCCCAATCCAATCCTAGTAGGGTCGTAGGTCGGCGCGGGCCAATCTTTCTTTTTTGAATTTTTTTTTCTTTTCAATCTAAATTTAAACTTGAAATTTCATCAACATATTAAATTTTTCGACATGCCTAACAAAATTATATGAAAAAAATATAATAATAACAATCATAATATGCATTATACATATGATTAGTGGTGTTTTTAATTATAATCTCATATTTGGATTATATAACACCAAGAAATGAGAAAATTTTCAAATAAAATAAAACAAACAATGATCATATTTGAGTCATTCTATGACTAAAGAAAAATAATAATTTTTTTTTTTACAAATAAATAAGTAAAAAAAATTTGAAAAAACAAACGTGTAAACTAAAAAATAATTACGCCTTATAACTTAAGTTATTTTAATTCAAATTAAACAATCATTTTGGTCCATGAGCCGGCCTCAACCCGACCTCAATCAAACCTCAAGGATCAAGAACTTAATTGAATCGGACTTATAAGTCATGAGTCTAAATAGTCTTGAAAAATCATATTTCAACCCTACCTCAATAAGGGATAGGATTGGATCAGCACCATGGGCTAAGCCCATTTGACGGATGTTACTCTTTTTGGAGAGAATACTTGAAATGAATGAAAGATAGCATCAAAGTGAAAATTGTGCTTCAGTGGGCAATATATGATTAATCACATCATTGTATATTTTTCATATGTGTCGAGGAATGAACTAGTGGTTTGCAATTCTCCACTCATAAGTTAATTTTTGTTGTAGATTTAAACTTAAATGTTATATTTTTATAGAGAAAGGTACTAAAAATATCCTTGAACATAACATGAATTATTAATTTTATCTCTAAACTATTGATAGGATTAAAAATACTCCTCAATTTGGCGAACTAATAATTCGTGTCAAATTCAAAAGTGTTTTTAACACTTCTCTCTATTTTTATATAATATCAAAGTCAAGTTCATCTTTATTTGACACTTTAGTTGAGCTTAGGTGTACACGGAAGTGCTAGAAATCGGGGAGAATGAAATGATAGTCTGCTTCTTTTATATTATGGCAATCTGTAAGTGCAATACAAATATTGACAGGGACTAGACTGATATTTTTGTAAGTCCGATATTTTTTGGATGGAACAGTAATAATTCATATTAATCTTTTTGTCCAATAATAATTGTCCGCTATTAAATTGGTACATGAATTAAAAAATAATACATGTTAGGAATTATTTTATCAAATCATCTCTATTAAATATAAATTATTTAATATTAAAAAAAATATTACTCCATTTAATAATAAGAATAAAATAGATACAAAGTTATAAATTAGTTATTAATTTTATAAATTAATCAAGTATTTATATATAAATTTATTTATTTCTCTCAATAGAATTAATTAAATTTGACTTGTTAAGCAAAAGTGACGACTAATACTCTCTTTATTTCATATTAACTTAATTTATGAAGAAATACATACATATTAACTACACACATTCAAGGACAAAGTTTTAGTTATATTTTTCACTAGTACCTTTATAATAATTTTGTAAATGGTGTAATTTAATTTCTAAAAAATATAAAATTTTATTAAAGAAAAGGATAAATATAAAAAAAAAAATTGCTTTGATCTGTGCTGATTAGGGTGGTGGGGTATTGAGATGGATGAGTGAGGTGGCATACAAAAATTATGTGAGACTTTATTCATAATTTGTCAAGTGAATTATTGAGTTCGATTTTTTAAAAGAGAAGCCAAAGTTCCCCTCTCTTTTCCTTTTTGCCTTTTGTTTTTGTTCAAATTTTTCTAACTTTTTCTTTGTACAATTATTTTAAATTTTATTTTTTTATTTTAATATTTTATTCATGAGAATAAATTTTCTTGATATTATTTTTTCTATTTCTGTTTTAGTTATTCACACACTAAAAGTAGCTATTTAACATTATTTATAAATTTAAAAAGTTAAAATATAATTATTTTCTTCATTTTATCAAAACAATTAATTCTTCTTGAAGGTGTAAACATGATTTATAGAGTTGTAAAAAAAAATTTGAGGAGTAAATTAGTAAAATTATTAATTTTATTTATAATTTTTTAAGCGACGTATAAAGGAAAAAAAAATGAACAAGTAATATGAAAAGCGAAAAGGATATAAAGTTAATTTTTTTTTTTATTTTTCTCTCAATAATTTCATTATTTCACAAACACTAATTCATTAATATTCTCCAACAAAAAATATAACGGAAAGAGAATCAATAATCTTGACAAATAATTTCACAAGTTTTTGCACTACTTTCATGAAATTCAAAATCGAAAAACATTCACAAAACTTTATATAATTAAAAAAATACATTTAATAGTTTGAATTTTGAGACAAAAAAATTATGGTATAAATTAATGGAGAGAGTATTTATATACATAGGTGTTTTATGGATACTTTTTGTTGTTGGATTTCACGAAATAGACCCAAAACTTATGTAATTATGTGTCACAATTATTAATGCACTTTTCGTTAATTTTTTTTTTTGTTGGAGAATATTTGATGAATTTAAGTGTTTACGATTTTTTGAGAAATTAATAAAAGAAAAAATTAATTTTATACCCTTTTTATTTTTCATATTAGTTGTCCACTTTCTCTTTTTCACATCCTTTAAAAAGTTATAAATAAGAATGATAGTTCAACTAATTTACTCCTTAAAACATTTCTTTCCAAGTTTACAAATCTATTTCTCGATTATTGACAAATAACATTAAAAAAATATTTAAAAAAAAACTAAGAAAAAAAACTATATAAAAGGAGAATTGGAAAATTAATATTAGAGAGAGAAAAAAATAATGAATTATTAACTTTTAGGACATTATTATTTTTTTGACGTGCATCCATTTTGTTATTGTGTTACTATATAAAAGGCAAACATAAATGCTTAGTCTCCTATTCAATATATGCGTCAAATAAAAAAATTTAATCTTAAAATCATACTCTATTTTATTTTTTATATCTGAAGAGTAAAATATAAAATAAATTTTTCAATTATATTTTAAATTGTACGTTATTTATAGAGAGGTGAATAGCAATTCTTCAAATTTGAAAAACTACTATTCATCCTCTCGATTTACCTTTTTAATATCCTAATATTATTTATATTATATAAAATTATTAATTATTTTTTAATATTATATCATATTTAAAAATATATTATTGACAAATATACTATTTTCAATTTATTACTTTATTTTTCTTGAATTTTATCACTTTTGAATATGTAATTTAAAATAATTTTAATATTTATTTATATTATATAAGATCATTAATTATGTCGTTAATATTTGTAATTATTTTCTAATGTAAATTTACTTTCATCCTGAATATATTTTATTTATATAATGGTATTCAATTATTTTTGTGTGCTCTACTTAAGTAACGGTTTCGTTTTTGGATTGTCATACTTGAATTATCAGGTTGAAATAATTAATTACAAAATAAGTATTTTAATAGAGAGGCGAATTCTAATATATTATTCGCAAAAAAAAAAGTGCACTTAAAAAAATTACAAAGGGAAAAAAGAAAAATATAATAATAAGATATACAAAGCAAATGAAGCAACAAGTAACACAAAAACAATTATTTTATTTTAATTTGTTTATTTTATTTTTTTAATTGATTTTAAAAAGAGTGGCTCTTTCTCTCTTTTTTTTTTGTCGACAACTCATTAATTCAAATTTTCTACGTATCATGTTTAAGATCATAAAATTAAAGAACATTTTGTTTCATTCGCCACAATAAAAATAGCTTTTAGTGACAACAAATATGCACATTAACAAATACCATCAAAACTTTAATTTTATCGACATTAATTAATTGTCATTGGTTTCAATGTAACTATAGATTATAGCGAACATTTGCAAAGAGTGCTAATATGTAATTATTCACTAGTAATTGCAACTAAGAAAATATATTTATCGAAGTCATTAATTAATTGACGCTAAAGATCAATTTTGATATAGTTATTCTATATATCTTTAGTTTAAACTTACAACAATTAAAAGTATTTTTTAATTTTATAACGAATAAAAAAATAAAAGAGAATGCTCGACTAGGATGGACTTATATGCGTAGGATCCATAAATTATTGTATCATATAACTGAATTTCATCTTTTAACCTTGCTGGATTATAAATTTTAGTGTATTCGATCGACATGCATATATCAACATTATATATATTATGTATCAGCATGTATCAATATTATATAAATTATATGAAAATATGTATCGATATTATATAAATAAGTATATTATGTATCAATATTATATAAATGGTGTAAAATCGTGTATTGGTATTATATAAATAAGTATATTATGCATCAACATTATATAAATGGTACAAAATCGAGTATCGATATTGTATAAATAATTATGTAATGTATTGATATCGATATTTATTTGACTATAGCTGAAAACAACGAATTATATAGCTTGATAAAACAAATTATAAAAGTAGACAACATATAAGAATCTTATATATGTAAAACTACTCAAATATGAAAATGTTTTGAACAAGCGTAACCTTTTTTATTACTTTTTTCAATGATTTTACTATGTATATGTAATATATTGATATTGTATAAATACTTAATAGTGTATATATGTTGTATCAATACTGTATAAATATGTATAAACTTGTATCAATATTGTATAAATACTTAGTAGTGTATATATGTTGTATCAATACTGTATAAATGTGTATAAACTTGTATCAATACTGTATAAATAGTTATGTATTCTATCAAAATTGTATAAATTGTTTATTAGCATGTATCAATATTATATAATCATATGTAAATGTGTATCGATATTATATAAATTATATGTAAATGTGTATCAATTTATATAAATAGGTATATAATGTATCAACATTATATAAATAGTGCAAAATCGTGTATTGATGTTGATATTTCTTTGACTATCATGCATTCTCACCTTAATAAATAAAAAATAGTAAAATGACATAAATATATTTTTTCTTCACAAAAGAAGTAAAATAATTAAAAATGAAAAAAAGCTTTAAAAAAATTAAACATTGATTTTTTTTAATTTTACTTTTAACATAGAAAAAAAATATTTCAGTTTTTAAGAAAAAGATCAAATAGCCATCAAATGCACTGTCAGTGAACCAAAATAGCCGAATTACTATATTTGGTGTATATATATCGATCGAATGGCCACTTTTAGTAAAAAAAAAAAGGGGGAGTCAATTTATTTATAAACGAAAATTGTGAATAGCCACTAAGTGTAATTATCCCTATAGTATATCTATGTAAAGTTTTCCTTAAAAGGGGATGTAAAAGGCTAAAGCCCAATTACTTATATATAAAAAAAATAAAAAATAAAAAAAAGTGAGCAAGAACAAAATTTAAAAAATAATAGGTGTGAGCAAGGTTCAAACCCATGATCTCAGTGAGTTATGGAATCCGCTAGACCATTAAGTTGCGCCAATTATGTTGAGCTGATTCATTAGACGGTAGATAATATTCAAATTTGATCATATATATAAAATATATTTTTTTTATCGAGAGAATTTGAATGGACCTCTTACCTTCCATATAGATTCGCTCTAGCACCTTAATCATCAAGTAAAATCTTTAATCTTGTCAAGAGATGCCAACATTGATATACACGCACGCATATAAAATTAAAATTTTGATCTATCTATAAATATAATTTTCAATAGTCTATACAATATAATTTTTAGTCAAACAGTGTCGTTTAGCACTCCTCGAACAAGGGTAGCTTCACTTTGACAATGACAAATTCAGAATTTTCATCAAAAAAGTTAAAAAATAAATAAATTAATATCTATGATTTGAACTTGATACTTCAAGATGAATTTTGAATTCTGTTAATCAGTAACCCACTCTTTTGTTCAAAAAATTCAAAATTTCTCCATCTATTTCTCTCTCTCTAATGTTATATACAAATAAAATTTTGCCTCTTAGTCAATATTATTTCAAATTATTAATATGTCCAATCGAGCATCAGAAAAATAAATTGAAACGACAAATAAAGTATACAAAAACTAAGTTGTTGTCCGGTCGGAAATGACAAAATCCTCTTGAGCCTTAAATCGGGATGGGAACCCATTGATTTATGTTACGTCTCAAAGACATTAATAACCATAACCAAGTTTAATATAATGTTAGGTCCGCCTGCGTAACACTTTCACATAATTCTTATTTTTTTTTAAATAATTCAATATTTTAAAAATCAATTAAATAACCCAATACACGTTAACAAAATTCAAAAAACATCATTTCTGATTAAACAATACTTTAGTCTGTCACAATCATTAAAAAAAGTCATAACCATTCAGGAAAGTAACAACCCTTCACAAAAGTCACAACTTTTCGAAAAAGTCACAACCTCAAAAGTCATAACTCTTCAAAAACGTCATAACTCTTTGAAAATTTCACAACTTTTGGAAAAAATCACAAATCCTTAAAAAAGTCAAAACCTTTCGAAAAAATCACAATTTATAACCATTCAAAAAAGTCACAACCTTCGAAAAAGTCACAATCCTTCAATGTGAAAAATTATCAACTTTTAAAATACATTAAATTGATTTTTAAGTAGGTGTATTATAGTGATCTCTTTAGAAAAGTCATAACCCTTCGAAAAAGTCACAACCCATCGAAAATATCACAACCCTTCGAAAAAGTCATAACCCTTCGAAAAAGTCACAACCCTTCGGAAAAGTAAAAATCCTTCGAAAAAGATACAATTCTTCGAAAAAGTCACATTTTTAAAAAAAAGTCACAACCTTTCAAAAAAAAATTGTGATCCTTCAATGTGAAAATTATCTACTTTTAATATAATATAATAAATATAATTAAATAAATATAATATAAAATATAAAAAAGTATATTACATTGATTTTTAAGTTGGGTGTATCATAGTAATTTAATATTTAAATTTGGGAGTTCAAACACTATTGATAAGCCAATTATATTAAGAAATAATGTTATAATTCAAAAATATTATTGAAAATAACTAGGACTTTAACAATATTACATTGATAGAAATTCTTGAGATTTGATAATGCTAAATTTTCTATATAAAAGAACTTAATAATTTTAAAATATTTTATTAGTTTTAATATTAAAATTTATAGATTTAATTAGATTACTTATGACCGCTAACGCTGACTAATTACCTAGTTTTAAATGATTCTGTTTAATGTGTATTCACTTGTAATTTCTTTTATATATATATAATAATTCTCTCCCTATATATAAACTTAAATCCTTGACAGAATAATCCATGGACAGCTAATATTCATTCAAAGCCTGCCTGGCCTCTACTACCACTAGTAATATCCAAAAACACATTTCCCCTTAATTTGTTTGTATTTATTTTATTAATGTGCCTTTTTTTTTAATTTGATAAAAAAAAATTATTTTGAAAATATTTTTGATTCTAGCTTTTCACTTTATATTGAAATCACTTCACTCGATGTTTCATATTCGTATCGTATAAATCTCATTCAAAAAAATTTAAAACTTAAACTCGAGACTTCTGATTAAAGAAAGAATAGTCAGACAAACAAATTTGAAAAAAAAAAGAGTAAAGTACCACTAGTATTTGAATTTTGAGAATCTTAAGTATGGTTTCTTATTCTGATTTCCAATTATTATTTACTAAGTGCTATTTTCTCTCAACTTTGATTAGACATAAAGTATAATTTAAAATTCAAACACCATAATGTAAAGTGCTCAAATTTGAAGGACTGTGTAAGTAGAAAGAGAGAGAAAAAGGAAGAAAGACGGAGAAAAAAAAGGTGTTTCTTTTTGTTCATTGAATTGAGTGGAGATCTGCAGAGGAAATGGCAAGTTTTGGAGGGACAACTCAGAAGTGTAAGGCTTGTGACAAAACTGTGTACTTGGTGGATCAACTTACTGCTGACAATAAGGTTTATCATAAAGCTTGTTTTAGATGCCACCATTGCAAGGGTACACTAAAGGTGATACACACTAAAAATCTCTTCTTTTTCTTGTTAAATGTGGTTTGTGCTTTCATCTTGCTTGATGTCATCTGTGGTGTACATTTATATGTGAAATTAATGTTGTTTCCTACTATAGATAGATAATTTCAAGAGAGGAGGGGGCAAGGAGAGCAAGAAGAGGGGAGGGTTTATGCTGAATAGTGAGGGGGGGGGGGGTCTTCTTATTTTTTTATATGGTATCAGGACTCATCCCTATTATTGTGTCCTGATGTTGGCACCCATATTTAAATTACCCACGTACTAGACCTCCAGCCGTGGCCGTGAGGTGGGGTGTTGAAGAGGGGGTCTCTTTGTATTGAGTTGGCCAATTGTCCCTCATGAGCTTAATTTTGGGATAAAGTTAGAACCAAGATCCATTTCTTTTTCTGTTTAGTAGTTGAATTGCAACTTTGATCTCTTATTGTGCTTTGTTAGAAATGAATGATTGGGTTTGGTATGGAGATCCATGATGCTCTTCTGTTTATCTCAAAAGAACAGAGAAATGGATGCTTTCTCTGTTTGATTATGTTTGTGAGATTGTTTTGATTTGCCTCTTTCAAAGATTTGAGTTTTGGATACTTGTGTGAGCTTTCTGCAATTGTTAGTTAAGTGTAATTGTTTGATAGTATTTATGGTAATCGGTTTGGTGGAAACTTGACGAATAATGAGACATCTGTTGGGGGTATCTCTGGACTCCCTTAACTGGTAAGTTTTTTTACTAAAATTGTTTTGTGAAATGTGATTACATGGACTCTAGGGAATTATGGGTTTAAAGATTCATATTAGAACATCAAAATGAGATTTTAGTAGAAGTTTAAATGATCTATTTAGAGGAAGAAGACGTTCTTTTAGTGACCAAGAAATCCGTCTCAGGCTAGCCCTTAGGACAAACCGCAACTTTCAAACTAGGGGTTAATGGGCCTGCTCCTCTACTCTTCCCCTAGACTTAGTTCGCATAGCGCAGGGCTCAAACTTGTGGCCTGAGTCACAAGTCCTTCAACCTTTGCCACTTGAACTAGGGAGCCATTTAGAGGAAGAAGTTGTTTCATTAGCCAATAAGCTGTGTGTGTTCCCATTTCCGCCTTTATGCCGACCAGTTTTGGCTGATTAACTTGGAAGTCCTGATTTATTAGCTGATACTTGACATTCTTCCACATTCAAATATGCTTAATACTAGAAATTGAAAACAACGATTTCTTGGTTACGACCAGCTAGGGCTAAAGTTCCAAATTACAGCTATGAATTAAAGAAAAACACTTCTATTGTGTCATTTGGGAATGTTAATGAAGAAAGCAATTATTCAGGTCATACAAAGTCACAAGTGGGTGCTCTGGGAGATCATTTCTTCTTTTCCGTATTATCTTTTTACCTTGAAGTTTCAATCCTTTTAATGGTATCTTTTTTTTTCCATAAAGCATTGTTTGTTGTTTACTGTCAAAGAATTTTGTCATAAAGCATTCCACTGCAGTTGATCTATAAAGCACATTATAGAAATCAATCATGCTGTTAAAGTTTCTCTGAGCTTTCTGTTTTACTGAAATTACACTCTTAAACCTTACTTTCTAGGACAGACTCTCATATTTAGTTGAAGCATGAAGTCAGGTCTGCCAAATGCCAAACTTTTAAAAACAAGTAAACCCAAAGTGTCTTTATGATTCAATGTTCTATTGCTCAAGGGCTACCATTTCTTTGGACGCTTCCACTTGATTACCAACATGTCCTTCACCCAGCCCCGTGCAAAAGGAGCGATGTATGAGTTTGATGACCCTCAAGTAGAAGTATGGAATCTTTGGCTGGATAAGTATGATAAATGAGCAAGAATGTGGGCAGCCCTGGTTTTAGTTGCATGTGAAACAAAATTTGTTTCTGTTACTTAGTGAACAACAAACATTGAATTTCCCCACCCCTGTGGCATCGGTAGGGCTGAAGAATACCATTCCTCTTTTTCTTCTTTTAGGATGGAAATATGCAAGAATCCTGACATGTATAGACACATGGGAAGACATTCCATTAAAATTATCATTTATGTAAAACATTTGGCTTCACTCTTTACCTGAGAATTTAAGTGGAGTATTTGCAATTGCATCCTACTTTACTAACTTTATTGATCTTGAAACTTGACTCTACATGAGAGTGATTGTGCTACTGTAATGGTTGTTCAACTCTGATTTGGGATGGCCATGAGACTTTTCTCGTACAACTTTGTTAGCATGTTAATCTATCTTGTAAGTGCAATTGAGTTAGTTGTACAGATTAAGATATTTTGCCCTATCAACCGAAAGTACAAAATCTAGTGTAAACTTCTTAGACGGATACAGTATTTAGAGCATTTAGAATCTCATCTTCTCCTTCATATGTTTAGCATCTTTGTAGCACCTTGTTTTCATGTGATTAATTCTAAGATGTCTTAATCTTATTTTCCTCGTCATTGTTAATGTTTTTCAGCTGAGTAATTATAACTCCTTCGAAGGAGTTTTGTACTGCCGGCCTCACTTTGATCAGCTATTCAAAATGACAGGAAGTCTGGATAAGAGTTTCGAAGGTAGTTAAGATAGGCAAGATGATGTTTCTTCTATTTCAATTTTTCATCACTCTTCCTTCTAAAGCCAGTGTCTTCTTGCTTGTTGTTTCTTCTTTTAGGTGCTCCAAAAATTGTCAGGGAACGTTCTGTCGATCAGGTATTGTTTGAAGACTCTTTCTCTAGAATTTTACAGTATACATTTTTGTCCATTTCAGTTTGCCTGCTGATATTAAAATTAATTGTCTCGTAATAATCTCCCAGGGATCAAACAGTAAGGTTTCGAGTTTGTTTGGCGGAACTCAAGATAAATGTGTTGCTTGCAAGAAAACTGTTTATCCCCTGGAAAAGGTATTAACAATTTCTTTTGTTGTCTAATGTTAACTAATCTGAAAAGGCGCAGGGCGCTGAGTAGACAGATCGGTCATTTCAAAATTCTTTAGTACATATTTGAGTTCTCTTAGGAGCCAATGGATGACTGCCTCCAACTCGGCATATCTGAAGTGCAATTTTCTTCTTAAATCAAGCTCATAGATTAATGTCACTGCTGCTTTTTACAGGTAGCAGTGGATGGCACTTCGTACCACAGGGCTTGTTTCAAATGCAGCCATGGGGGCTGTGTGATCAGTCCATCAAACTATGTAGCGCACGAGCATAAATTGTACTGTAGGCACCATCACACTCAACTCTTCAAGGAGAGAGGTAACTTCAGCCAGATGGAAGACCATGAGAAAAACTGAAGGGTAATCGACTTCTAGTCGAGAGTTGGACCAGTTTGTTGTTCTGGTTTCACATATACAATTCAAGACCATATCACATATATCTATATATGACATCTTCATGAGAGTCAAAAGAAGAGTTTAATTCATTTTGCCTTTATAGGTCTATGGTTTTGTGCTTTAATGTCACCAATGACCAGTACAATCTTATTTTCTACTGAAAACACATTGTAATTGCTGTTGTGCTTGTTCTGAAAATTCTTGTGGAGTTTCATGGAGAGTTTACTTCCCTTAGTTGATATGTTATGTGAAAATTATGAGAAATGATAATTTAAATCTCAACGAAGACAAAACAAGTTAGGTGATTTCTACTCATCTTCCTATGTTTTAATGAGCAAAGTCATGAATCCGTATGTTGGTTGGAGGTAGTAGGTTCCTCGATATGGTCTATCAATCAATGAAGTAAGTGAAAACTATGATATAAATAATCCACGTGAATATTTTTAATTAGCGGACCTGCTCGTCACCGTTCCACATCCTAAAACCACTATTATAAAGAGAAGAGGAGGGAAGATGAGTGAAATGATTGCTTGAAGTCAAAATTGGACAAGGCATTATTACTCCAAGTATTTGGAAATAACCTTTACTCAGTTGTGTCCCCATATTAATTGTAATCTGTCACAAAGCATGTTTTTTTTTATATATTTATATCCAGATAATGATTCTACTCTGAAAATGTAGATGCAAGTTCTTTCCAGCTTCCAGTGGCCTGGCAAAAACAATAAGAAAATATTGTTATGATTCAGTATTTTTGTTTTATGGGTTCAATTTTAAACGTTTTTGGTATTGAACCCCCTTTCGTGCTTATTATTTATTTCAATTTTCGTAATTATGATATTCTGTATACATACAATTATATTTTACGTTAAAGTACTGAGTTCAAATGAATCTGTTTTCTTTGAACTGTCTTCTTCCCTGACAGTGATGGATGTAGGCTTTTGACAGAGTACTTTTTTGTTTCATTTTGTGTTTTTTAGTGATTGAACACAGTTTTAAAATTAAATTACAAATGTGTGAAATGAGAAATGACCATTAAATTATTGGTGTTCCACTTATGAGAAGAAAGAATCAGACACAAGAGATACAGGACACCAACTCCAGAACTCTGATTGATCAATGTAGAAATGATTATATATCACTAGTGTACTCAAAAATTACTAAAATATAATTATATATTAAGATAGTAATTTTATAAAAGAAATTTAATTTTACTTGATATAAAATCTTTTCATGACTTTTTTATCTTTTGAAGATGCTCTTAAAACATCTTTGTAAAATTCTGACAAAGTAAATATGTAAAATACATCTAAAATTAATTAAATATGGAATAACTCATAAGGTTAACATTCAAATATCATTTGTTTTTTTTCTTCTTTATGCTATTAGTTTTTATTATTATTTTATTTTTTGGTATAAATTGTTGGACACTTAAATTCAATAAAGGTTAACATTTTTCATGCCTTTAGAATGTCGCTGCTTCTAATATTTTTCTATTGCATTTTCTCTTCTTTTCTTTATTACTTCTTCTTGTGTTATATTTCTATCCTTCTTTTATTTTTTGTCCTTATTTTGTATCAACAATCATATTTCAAAATACAATTAACAATTCAAAATCTATAACTCAAATCGATATCAATTAATTAGAGAGACATAAAGGGAGAAAGATGATCTAAAGTCTAAAGTTTAACCTGATAAAACAATAACTTATTATAAACTATAACAATTATGACACTATTATTTTTTTAATCTTTTTTCAATAACATATAATAAGGGTTAAGTTGCAAATTATTACATATCTTTCTAAACTATTACCATAGGAATGTGTAGATAGTAGTGCATAAGTATGCTACAAACTTAGTTAAAAACAAATTTTATATAAAGTAGATGTACAAAAATGATGTCTTTTCTGAGTTATATTT
>JBCEWC010003772.1:0-29165 GCA_038996855.1 Solanum aculeatissimum
ACGGACCCTCTAGGCCCCAAAATGATCCATTTTGTGATCGGCCACTTAAACTCAACCCGTGGCTACCAAATTTAAATAATGACTAGTATAACATCCTACAAGATCAACCATAAGGAGTTTAGGAAATTTTCGGGTTGTTACATTCAACTAGGTACCCAATGAAATTGTTATCTGCATACCCCACTAATTTAAAAGAATCACCAATTTGATAGAAGAGTGCTAAGTGTCAGCGCCATTGAGGTACCTCAGAATTCTCTTTGCATATTTTAGGTGAGACTCCTTAGGACAAGCCTAAAATCTAGAATACATTTCTACACTAAAAACTATGTTGGGCCTACTACATTCAGGTACAATAGTGACCCTATGATCCCACGATACATGGTTTCATTCACCTTGGGACCAGGTTCATCACCTTACCGTTTGGAACTGGTTCCTATGGGTGTGTCAATGGGCTTGGCTTCCATCATTTGATACTTATTTAGTAGGTCCCTGATGTACTTGTCTTGACTGATAAGAGTTCCTTGTTTGTTTCCCTTTTGCACAAGCATCACACACCTTGTTGCAGAAATTGATTTTGGGTAGTCCATGAACCAAGTCCCTAGAAACCAATTAATTCAGCAGGAGGGACTAACATGACCAAGTCTTCTATGCCACAATTCACTTGTCTCATCCTAAGCTCTAAGACAGGTCAGATTTTCACCTTTCACAATGTTGAGATAAGAACCATACATATTTTTACATCTCTTAGCAGTGAGAATCACTTCTTTAGTTGACATGTTGGTAACCAGGCACTTATCAGATAGGAATCTCACTTCATTCCCCTCTTCACAGATCTGAGACACATTGAGAAGACTATACTTCAGTCCATTGACATAGTATACATCCTCGATTGAATTCTTAAGGGATTTGCCAATTCTTCCAATTCCCATAATATAGCCTTTCTTTCCATTTCCAAATGATACACTACCACCTAGAGAGAGGAAGGTTTTAGTCTTTCCATACATATGCTTTGAGCAACCACTATCCATGAACCAACATTGACTGCTTCCCCCAGATTGTTCCTGCATAAGACTCATTTGTGACTTGGAAACCCATTTTAGTTTGAGTTTCCAAACAATAGATAGAGGCACAATCAGGTCTGTTTTAGTCTAAGAAGGCAATTTTCTGTGACCCTTTTTAAAGTTTGGACCAGGTCCTACATGAGAATTCTTATTTCTAAAATTCTTTCCAGAGTGAGAAGAATGTTGTCTTCTTAGGGTTCTTTTTAGAACTTCACATTCTCTCTTAACATGTCCATTTCTACCACAATGCAAACATAACAAGTTGTTAGACACAAATACATACTTGCTATGAAGATTGTAAGGTAGATCAATTTTATTCACATATCCTAGCCCACTTTCCTCATTGCCTCTATGATTGGTCATATCATCTAGAAGTTTAGAGGAAGTCGCCCACTCTAGTGATTTGTTCGGATCATTCTTCACTTTGACCAGATCTTTTTCTAACACGGAGTTTCATTTTAGACACAACATTAGTTTCAACTCATAATCTTTTAATCTTTCTTGAAGAGAAAGTTAAACCTCACTGACTTTACCTTTGAGCTTAACATCAAATTTAGACTCATTTTCTAAAAGATTCAAAAGCTCAATTTTTTCAGTTTCTAAAGCCAAATTTTTTCCTTCAATATCAGATATCTGAAGAGCTAAAGTAGTTTTTTTCATCTTGAAATATGCCAATGCTATTTCTCAAAACAACCTTGTCAACTATAAGTTCACATATTGAGTCAATCAAAACACAAGAAAGTTTCTTAAGTTTCTAAGCAGAGTAGAGATGCAGGTTTTCTTTTAGATCAAGCTTTATCATTAGATTTTTCCATGAAGGCAAACAGATTGTCAAAGACTTCATCATCATTATTCAAAGCAATCATACAAGAGTCTTCATATTGTTTAGTCTCCTCTGAATCACTTGATGAGTTTCCCCACACACCCAGAGCCTTCTTCACTATCCTGTCAGCAGCTTCTTTCCTTCTGGATTTTTCTGGAACCTGGTCCTTGTGTTTATCATTTCCAAACATAGAGTTGTCTTTGTATTCTATCTTGCCTTGAGGACACTCCTTGATGTAGTGTCTAGGTTTCCCACATCCGTGGCACAACTCTATACTATTTGAAAATCTCCCAGTGTTTCCTTTCTTCACAAAGACATTGTTTCTTCTTATAATCTTCTTGAATCTTTGAGTCAGATAAGTCATGTCCACCCCACCAATATCATCATCACTCTGAGATGACTGAAGAGACAGGGATTTATCCTTTTTTCCTTCCATTTTTGAAGAGTAATCTTGATTGTTTAGCTCATGTATTTGAAGATTTCAAATGAGAACATCCATGGTCAAGGTCTTGAAGTCTTTGGATTCAGTGATTGCATGAACTTTAATTTCCCAGGATTTTGGCAATACTTTGAGAATCTTCCTGACTTGTAAACTTGTTTACTCTGACATATGGGTTCTCCCAAACATTTCAGCTTATTTGTTATGGCAGTGAACCTGGTATGCATATCATGAATGGTTTCTCCTTCTTTCATGATAAAATATTTATACTGAGAGGTCATCATATCCACTTTGGATTCCTTAATTTATTCAGTACCTTAATGTTCATTTCTCAGGCAATCCCAAATTTCCTTGGCAGGCTCAAAAGTTTAGATTCAATTGTATGCTTCAGCACCTATTCCACAAACAATCAACTTCTTTGCCTTGTAGTTCTTTTCTATCTTCTTCCTATCAACTTTAGTGTATTGTTGTCTAGTTTTTGGAACAACCTTGGTTACTTCACATTCTTTGACTTCAACAGTGAGAATTTATGGACCATCCACGATGTCCCATAACTCACTATCTTCATCCATAAGAAAGTTATTCATTTGACTTTTCCACCAACCACAAAATTGACCATTGAATCTTGGAGGTCTGGTAGATTGTTGTCCCTCTTCCAAGTTGAGTGGAGAAGCCATTTTGCACAGGAATATCTCTAAGTGTTAACCGATTAGAGATCCCTACTATGATACCAATTGAAGAGTTGGATGCGCCTACTACATACAAGAACCTGGTCCCTTTATACACAAACCACTTTGAAATAGAACTAATTGCAAATGCAGAATATAAAGAATAAACTTCTTAACGTGGAAAACCTCCTTGCTCAAGGGAGAAACCACCATGACCAGTCCCACAAGATTTTCAAAACCACAACAATCCACTAAATACAAGAGCAAAGTAGTCAAATACAACTTGTTATTTATTCGCCCTACCCCTTTTCATTTCCTACTTGCAATATCAGTATTACAAGAATTGTGCAATACCCAAAAACCATCAGTCTATACTCTCATAAACCTAGATGAAATATAGATTTCTACCTATGAATTTCAAGGTCACAACAAAACCAAGAATCCAACAGCAAAGGACAATAACAAACTTTCTGATGATCAAGTTTCCTTTATAGTTTAGTAAATGATCTTACACATTTTTGGAACAAAATACAACAACAAACTTAGAAGTAAACTATGGACTCCATCTATCTGGTCCCTTGGAAGTTGATGTCGTATTTCTCAAGTAGTGACAAAGAGAACTTTTTGCCTTGAAAGCTTACACACTTTAATTTCTCAAAAAGTTATCTTTTGTTTCTTTCAATCGATCCTTATATATGCACAAAAAAGCCTGTGAGAGACCGTTGGTCCTTCAGTACGATGAAGGACAAATCTCACCAATCATAGCAGCTTTTTCCAGTTGTCGTCAACACTGCCTATTATGTTATTTCAACCTGATGCTGACCTGGTTCTCATATTATATTAATAGTTTGTCAGTCATCAAAACGGTTATGAAACAACTATAGTACAAAATCGAGCATAAACTAAGACACAGGGTATGGATGATAAAAAATAGCAATTCAATTACTCATAGTACCTGGACACCACCTAAAAACATGGATTATAGTAAAGGATTATAGTAAATATAGCATGTTAAAATAGTCCCCCCTAAATTTATGAAAATACACATAAGTTTACATAATCAAACTCAATCTAAAAGAAGGAAAACATAGCCTAACTGTCGGTTGACTACGGGCGCTCCAAATCACTCTATCAAAGCTTTTTCCTTCTGTGATGCCTAGTAATGTTGTCACGCTATCAAAAATAGGATCACAACATCAATACAATTATTTTAATACTAAAATCACAAAATTAAGAGATGAACCAAATTCATAATCTAAAATGAGAAAGTAAGATGCACACCAAGAATTTTGAAATTGACTTCATACAAAGGTCACAATTAATTTCTCAAACTTGTGTTGTAACACAAAATTTACCTTAAATTAAGGTCCTTCAACACTTTTCGATCACACACCCACACAACCTTAACAATTTTGGACATTCAGGGCTCCAAATCCCTAAATTTGAAGCTATATCGAGTGAGACATCATCTTTTGAAATCAAGAACAATGGTTGAAATCAGGTCTGCTCTTAATTTAAAAGACCTAAAATGCTCTTCATCACGATCATGACACCCAAGAAAATGACCATCACAATCGATTGGTCAAACCTCATGATCGTAGTGACCATCTTGATCAACCTCTACAAAGAACTCTTCACAATTGCGGCTATGATATATGTGATTATGATGCTCAGATTAAGTGACCCCCTATGATTGTAGAAGCTTCATCTTGATAGGATGAAGAAAATCACCAGCACCAACAACTGTTGCAATAATAGTTTTGGTCAAGTCCTAAACTCTCTGATGGGGTGTTTGGAATTCATTCTAAAACCCATGCGCTCAAATAGATTATCCTATCCTACAAAATACAAAGTTCTAGACTCAAAGGCATGATCAAAATTTTCGTATGAGGCCATATCGATAAAAAGTAGGTCCTACTCCCAAGTGTTACTTTTAACCAAAATTGACCTAGGTGCTCGAAATTAGTTTTGAAGCCTCAAGAACTGAACAAAAGATCATTTTAGGCCAAACTCGATGTTTCTACTCTAATTGCACTAACAAAATTTCCTTTCTGGCATAATTTTCAGAAATGTTGACCAACGTAAACCTTGGGCCAAATTTCAAAGGCTAAAGTGCTAAATGATTTAAACTCATACCGAAAGCCTCAAAACTTCAGTCGATCAGCTTCTAACCTATAATGATCATTCTAGAGTTGATAGAAATGTAAAAATTCCATTTTGAGGCCATTTACCCGCATTTTTTACCAAAGCCAACTTTTTAAGTTATAAATGCTCAAATATGAAAAACTATTAAAAAAATTCAAATGAACAACCAGGCGACTGAACTATCAGTACTAGCAAGTCATAAATGATTTGAGCTATAAGAAGAAAGAAATATCAAAAAAGGACCTAGAGGGTCATTACATGTTTTTCACAACAATAAGCATATCATCACCATGCAACAATAAAAAAAATCAGAGAGTTACCACACATGTTCTTGTGATACACACAACTATCAAATGCACTCCATGAGAATCAATATGTAATGCATCAAACCTCTTGAACTACTGTCTAAGGGATTGCCTCAAACCATACAAACACTTCTGCAGTTGGAATACATAATCTTCTTTTCCCTCAGATACAAAACCTTCAGGATGATCCATATAGATTGTTTCTTCTGGATCACCATATAAGAAAGAAGTTTTGACATCAAGCTGTGTGAAGCTCCAAATTAAATTGTGCAACCAATGCTAATAACTCACAAATTGAACTATCTTTCATGACTGGAGAAAAGATCACATTATAGTCAATTCCCTCCTTTTTACTGAAACCATTTGCAACTGATTTCTCCTTGAACCTAGCATCTTCCATTTCTAGAATACCCTATTTTTTTTATAGACCTATTTGCATCCAACTATCCTCTTCTTCTTATGCATTTCAAGGCTCATGTCTTGTTTTTATGAAGAAACTCTATCTCTTCCATCATAGCTGATGGCTATTGTGCAACATCCTTTCAAGAAGTTTGTTCAACATAAAAGGAAAGCTTGAGATCCTTAATCTCTTCTTCTGCGGGTATGAACACATGTGCAGTCAGTTTTGCTTTCTCTACAAGACTTTCAAATTTTTGAATTTTCATTTTGTCCCTTCCCTTCACAATTATGTATTGTTCATTGACAACAAGTTTATCAAAATCTGCTTTTATTGACTTATCAATTTGAGTCTTTTGATCATTTTCCTTGGTAAGCTCCATCGGTAGCTTCACCTGCTCGTTGTTCTCATTTCCTGATAACTCTATAGAACCTTTATGAGGATCAAGTTTAGAGGATTTATCAAAGGTAAAATCTCTAATAACTACAAATTTAAGTAAAGATAAACACCAAAGCTTTTACCCTTTTACTCCGTCTACAAACCCTACGAATATGGCATTTTAGCCCTTGGTTCAAGCATTCCTTCATTTACATGATAATAAGTTGAACACCCAAATATTTGCAAGTATGAATAGTTAGAGGGTCACCTAACCATACCTCATCTTGGAGTCTTAAAGTCAATCATCGATACTGGAGATCGATTGACAATATGAGAAGTAGTGTGAATTGCTTCAGCAAAAATATTTTGGGTGTTTTGGCTTGTAAGAGCATACAATATGCCTTCTCAAGAAGAGTTATATTCATCCTATTGGCAACTCCATTCTACTGTGGCATATGCCTGCATGTTTTATGTCTTACAATTCCATGATCCTGGCTGAAATCACTGAACTCTTTATTGCAAAATGTCAAGCCATTTCCTTTGCAAAGATACTTGATATTTCTCTCCATTTAATTCTCAACCAAAATCCCATTCTTTAAATGCTTCAAAAGTACCTTTTTCCTTTAAGAAAAGCACCCAAATCTTTCATGAAAAATCATCAATGGATGTGGGAAGATACCTCTTCATGACTTCGATGGAAGCTTAAATGATCCCATAAATTTGAAAGAATATAGACTAACACCCCTCCCCTCCTGTGCTTGCTAATGCTGAAGTTGACCTTCTTCTACTTCCCTAGGACACAGTGCTCACAAAATTCATGTTTGTGATCTTTTCACCATTTAAAAAGTTGTGGGTGCTCAACATCGCCAGTCCTCGTACGATCATATAACCCAGTCTCATGTTCCATAATCTTTCCTTGTCATCATCCGATAACTGCACTGTAGATGCATTAACAGAGTCAAAAATACTGTTTCTTACTAGTGTCTAGCAGCCATCCTCTAACTTGGCCTTTAGCATGACTTAAGACCCTTTAGTCACTTTAATAGTTCCTCCTATGCTCATGTACTTATAGTCTTGTTTATCCAAAGTACCCAAGGATATCAAATTCTTCTTTAGATTAGGAACATGATGAACTTCTGTAACAGTGCTCGTGATTCCATCATGGTAGCAAACCCCAACTGAACCAATGCTAGCTATTTTACAGGTTGCATTATTGCCCATTACTATGTTTCCTCCACTTTTCTCATAGATGCTAAACCAATCTCTTCAAAATGTCATATGTAGAGTACAACCAGAGTCTAACACACATTTGTTGTCATAGACTCTACTATTACATGATGTTGTTAATATATATTCATCATCAGAATGATGTACCTACTCAACAATGGATACACTTGCCTTTTGTTTGGACGTTGACATAGGACAATCTTGTTCAAAGCACCCCTTCTTGTGACATCCCCAACACTCTGTATGCTTCTTATTCACATGAGACATTGATGTTTTCTTTAATTTGATCCTTACCTATTGGCTAGTATGACCTCTCACAAAGAGCCTACTAGCTTTGTCATCTTTGTCCCCATCCAAATACCTCTGTAGATCACGGGGGTTAAGTGCTTCCTTCACTTCCTCAAAGTGATAGGCTCCTTTCTACACATCATTGAATTCTCAATATCACAATATTTTAAAGTCAATGAAAATAGGAAAACACATGTAGGTGTCTCCTCATTTTTTAATTTCAGTAGTTTGTAAGTCAATCACAAATTTATTGAACGTGCCTAGATGGTCTTGCAATAAAGTACCTAACTCCATCTAAAATATGTGAAGAAATCATTGTAACAACATTCGTTTTGTCATTGACTGGTCCTGGTAAAGCCCTTCTAGCTTTTTCATAATTCTTTGGTTGTCTCCTCGGTTTTTGTACTTACTTCATAAAGCATGTAGGTGCAAGGGATAGTTGGATTATACTCGATGCATCTACTTCAATATTCTCCTTGTCGAAATCCAATGTGTCATCGTGGTACTTTCTATCTATAGTATGGGTGGAATCTTTCCTCCACAATAACACCATCATCTGGATCTTTAAATATTGAAGTTGTTGCATCCACTAAATCTATCAATTTCAAACTTCATAGAATTTATTGTTACTTGTTCTTCCTTTTTATAAAAGAAACAAAAGTAATTCTTTTCTGACGTGGAAGTTCAGATTGTGCTGCAACCACAGAGCATACTTAGGCAGAGTCCTGTCTCAAATACTAATTGTTAGGAAAATATACAAAAAAAAGAACAATGAAGGACAAGAACATTTAACATGGTCCAGATCAGTATGATCCTACATCCACTAGAGAATATTTGTCCTTCTATTAACAGAGGAAGGCGAGAGATCCAAAATACATCTAAGATAATTTGTCCTTCAACTCTCTACTCTTCAAATACTTTTTATATGAGTTTTTGATTGATGTCAACTATGAAGAATGACCATTCTTTTATAGGTGGCCAAACTTGGGCTCAAAGTACAAAATGAGAAAACGAAAAAAGAAATACAAAATTCGTTCTCCACAAATTTTATCTTGCTTTCAAAGTTCAATTCCTAGCCCAGTAAATTGGCACATGAATTTTTCTTTCATTGGGTTTGACCTCACAAAGACCAAAACAACCCTTTCACATTGTCATATTTTTCACCACGATGTGCACTTTCTTTTTATCTTGAGTTTTGATTACATTTTCAATAACATAAAATTAACATTATGCCAAAGAAAATGATAGATCATAACGTAATTGAGACCTAATAAATCATTACTGGAATGTTAATGTCAATTCGCTAGGTAGATTATGTCTATATGAATATGAATTGGAATGATGTGACTTTTCAACTAAGGTTCATTCATGCGCACATGTTTTTGCATATAAAATGTAAAATGTCATCTAAAAGCATGTTTGGTCAAACTTTTAAAATCAACTTATTTTGAAAATTGTTTTGGTGAAAAGCAGTTTGTGATTGACAAATAAATTTAAAAGGCACTTTTAAGTAACAACTATTGTTTGCGCAAACTTTGAAACATTGCTTCTAAATGTTTTTTTAAAATTACTTTGTAAAAAAAACTATTTTTTGAACTTTTGAAAAATAACGTTTGTTACTGTCCAAAAATACTTATTTTCTCCGAAAAGCTTAGCCTTTCAAAAGCTTGGCCAAGTATGCTATAAAAGTTAAAGTCTTTAGAGAGAATGCACTTTTATTTATTTAATTATGTCTTTCAACACACATTCTCACATGCAATTTAGTTCTTTTTTAAGGAGTCAAGCATGTGAAATTTTTGGGATAATGAGTTGCAGTGAGACTCGAACATCGGATATTTTCTTGTTATGTTATTATGTTCAAATGTGTTACCATCAATCTAAAAGTGTATCCTCACTTGTTTGATTAAATATATCATTCAACCTAATTTATATGGAATTTTAATGTTGGATTACCACCTCTACATTATATGCTTTGTTCAAGAGAAGTTCTGCTTTTTGTTGTGAATGGTTATTTAACATAATATAGAGTTTGTTGCTCATTAAAAAATGGATCAAAGAGAGAGAAGGAAGCTTGTCATAGATTTCCTTCTCACTTTGGTATAACCCAAAGCTAAGGCTAGAATCTCAGTCCTTAAATATTTTTCATATTGTTTTTAGTCGGTATGATGTTCAATGAGTCTACTGATGAGTTGTTTCAATATTGTAGGAAAATCAAGGTGAAGTGGGAGCTGCTGAAGTTGATAGGCGAGATCATACTGATCAACATATTATTGAACGGGTAATGCTTCGGTAATAGATAAGCTAGTGTTTGATTCAATATACTTGAATTTTTCTGGAATGGATGATAAGACATGACATGTTATCTTTTAGGCATTATTCTTTGATCTCCAAGAGCTTGTTTGTGGTGGATCTAGAGAAAGATCTCCTTTGTTAAGCATTAATCTGCATAAGTACGAGGAGACAAATTCAACATGTCCTGAGATGAAGGAGCATTGTAGCATATGCTTGGTAAGAGGCATCTAATTTCAAAAGTGTCACCCTCAACACATTACTTTAAAAATAAAAATTAGCAACAGACAAATTTCATAGCTAGACAACAAATTCACTGTTAATCCTATTTAGTAATGGATTATTTCAAAATTTTATTAGCAACGAACGATTTAGCGACATATTAACGATGAAATTTGTAACCAATTTCTGTTTGTTTAGTATCCCCACATCCCCCTCTTATGTTTGATTGACAAACCTTGTTTATTTGTCATGTGTGTCTTAGGAGGAGTATTCTGACCGGGAAGAACTTGCAAGAATTGATTGTGGCCATATTTACCATATTGATTGCCTCAGGGATTGGAACATGATCAAGAACAATTGTCCCATGTGCAAGAGGAAAGTGATGGTTCTTTGCCATGTTCCATTGAGAATCCACACATTCCTTAGTCGCATTGGCTACAACTATTCAGTTTAGTTCGGGCTCAGTGAACTGATTTTGGTGGCATATTTCTGCATCAAGTTGTTTTAACATAGCTCAAGAAAGTTGACTGAAACTTGAAAATTAGGAATCGTTTTCAGTTTAAGAGTAACAATGGTCATTTAGTTTTTCTAGTTAATAGCTGACATCCGACATATTTGTTCTGAATTGATATTTCTTGCAGATTTTGAATACCTCTTTTAATACCGCTACTTCATTTAGTTCTTGCTATAGTACTGACTGTATTGTCCAGCTTGCTAGGTTATGCGCACTGAATTTTGAGTATGTTATTATTTAATTAAACTATATAATTAACTAGTTAATTTTTTTTACCATCAGACATCTTTTTACAATTGAGTTGGTTTTCTTAGACCGATACAATTTAATTTTCAATTCATTAACTTTTGTATTGTAGAAAGTTTTTCTGTTTGCATAAATGTACTAGAAAATTAGCTGAAAAATTTGTGCTCGTATTTATCAGATTGTGGTTTACTAAATTTTAATGCAAATCCAACAAGTGCTTGATCTGAAATTCAAACTTCCTGCTCAACTATTTTAGGTAGGAGGATATATTAGTTTTTTTTTAATTTAACTTTTAAGAGATTATTTTCATACAAATTACATAAATGGGTACAAAAGATGAACAATGACTTAAAATGATACTAAATGTGTGAATCACCATGAATTTCTATTACTGTATATTCATACCCCCAAAAACCCTAGCCAGCACAAACAGGAGAAATTTAAGAAAAAAGACAAGTCTATTAGGCTAAAGGCAAAAATGTTAGTGACATTTCAATATGAATTTATCAATAATAACATCCAAACACAACAACAATAGTGACACGAGTATGAAGATGCTAAAGAAAGTTGTCTTATTCCTCAGTATGTTACAGACTAAATATTGGATTGAAATACCTGGAGGCTCCAGTGCCTCATACCCACATTTTTTGTTTTCTCTACGTGAGTGTTTTTAATTATTTAAGATTTTTCATATCCTCAATTCTTGAATCTTTAAATGTTGTAATCTCTAATTTTGAAATTTGTTACTATCCTCAATTATTAAATCTGGATTTGTTACTAATCATCTACTAGTCTTGAATCTTGGATTGTTATAATAACTGTCACAACCTTGACCCGCCGTAAGTGACACTCATATTAACCCTCTGGTGGGAGAACCAAATACTGATCCAGACATGACAACTATTAACCCAAAATGTAAACTTAATAAGTGGAAGCAATTAAATAAAGTTGAAATACAGAGTTTCCATAAACTCAAAAAAATTATCAAAACATGTAAATAAATCCAGAATTACTCCCTAGAACCTGAAAGTCAAATACTAAAACTTTTGGCTAAAGATCTAAGATAAGGAATGCAGATCAAACGAATAAAGTAAATATGCATGTCAGAGGTCTAGGTCTGAAAAGAAGGGTCCAAGACTAAGATGAATCCATAGCATCCTGAACTGGCTCACTCTTGAATTCGGCAATCAGCTATCTCCTAAACAGGGTCTTTCAACGTCCGTCTAAACATGCTTTGTACTCAATAAAGAAAGAACAAGTACAATATTAATATCTAAATACAGTGTACTGTAGAAGCACACAATCATTTTTTGTAGAGGAAATATAAACAGGAAACTACAATATGGTAGAGCAATAGTGCACAATCATATCACACATATGCAAATTCTTTAATCATTAGATAAGTAAACATACTCAGTCACAATGCAATAGTCACTCAATGGTCCTATCATGGAATCCATATCCAAACTTTTAGTGTACTAATGTGGCATACAATGTAATAGTTAGAGTGCCGATGTGGTACCCAATCAAAATGTACCGACGTTGTACCCGATCTAAATGTATCTGCATAGCATCCGACTTAATATGAGGTCACATATTATAATCACAAACAAAATAAAATGTCGCGCACACACTTGAGAAGATAATTAATAGATTCATTAGATACAATTTCATCACAAGATATTATTTTACTTCATATTCTTTCCTTTTTACTAATCATATATAATACATGCAATACTAATGAGGTAGTAAACGAGCACATATAATACAAACAGAAAAAATACAACTATCACCTACCTCAAAACAAGCCCTAAAAATCTATAGAATTAGAGCTTTCTCTTTTACGAATGACTTGACTCGCTCTTGATTTAAAATAAATAATTAACATGAATAATCAACTAATAATGGCGTACATTATCCAATTTATACAAAAATCTTAAACCTTGAGTATTTTCATGATCATCTTCCCTGATTAGGACTTTTTCCACCATTAATTTTAGGCCAAAACCTCTCTCTAAGAGAACTTTCATAGATTCTAAGGTCTAGAAATTAAATTACAAAGTAAAGAAATTATAGAAATTAAATTACAAGTAAAGAAATTATTAACTTACCTTTATCAAAGAAATAGGTGAAAAACTTAAAAGAATAAGTCCTAACTCATCTCCAGCCCTTGAATAATGAAATTGCAGAAGTAAAAATAATTTTGAAACTTTTCTGACTTAAACCACGACTATCCACTATAGCGGCACTCAGCCTGCTATAGCTGCCTCAGCAT
Organism: Solanum aculeatissimum; assembly: GCA_038996855.1. Taxonomy (NCBI): domain Eukaryota; kingdom Viridiplantae; phylum Streptophyta; class Magnoliopsida; order Solanales; family Solanaceae; genus Solanum; species Solanum aculeatissimum. Next base: position 13,278 of record JBCEWC010003772.1, read on the forward strand.
AGCGGAATTCATCTTGCCATAGTGGCTTGCATGGAGACAAAAACATAGAGCTCATGTCCCCAAGCCCCCATTTTACAACACAACCTCAAACCTTGACATTTTGAAATATCTCTCACAACAAGATCTATTTTGAGAGTTTTACTCACCTAAGTCTGATTCTGTAATTTCTTATGGGCTCATTAATATCCTGGCTATTAGCTCAAACAATGGAAACCCATAAATCTACTCCAATCTATCCACGGATTAGCCTAGACCTCATCTGACTTAGATTTTGTCCATGTCTGGCCTAGCCTCAAAATTTTTAAGTTACTACTGAAAAGTTTCCTTAGCTTGCCAAAAATTCATTTCAGTTGGTTTATTCATAACTACTGGGATAGGTCATTATAATTACTTAGTATAAATTTGTTACTGTTCTAAAATTTTAAACTTTGATTTGTTACTAACCTCAATTCTTGACTTTTTAATTGTTATAATATCTTATTTTAAGGTTGTTCTTATCCTGAATTTATGAAACTTCATTACGATAGTCTCAAGGTTTTACTAAATAGTCTATACCCACTTATTTTTCCTCTTCTATTTGCTTTCATTATAGACAACGCATTCCAGCACTTGATTCACACCAAGGTTAATGATAAACTTTGCTTTTATAGGAGTTCTTGTGAAAAATTCTTAGGGTAAAAACATTCCTATAGTTTATCTTTCTTATATTTTATGTTTTTTGTTTTAGATTTTGATTTTGATGAGATCTGACCACAACCTGTAATAAATGTGTCTTTTTTTTTTCTATATAATTAGATATTTATTGTTGACCATATAAAAATAGAGTGGAAAGGATGGATGTGAAGAGGATATGAACTAGGTTTACTTATCGACTCTAAAGGTTCTAAAAGCTTCTCTTGTATTTGATTGTGTCCATGAGTAAAATTCTTAAGAATACTATTCAAGAGTCTTTTTTTGTTCTGTTTTAAGTATTTCAAATTGTAATTATGATAATCTAATCCTTAGAAGTTTTCTCTAGTGAACCTGGAGATTTTGTAAGGACCCGCACCTCGTATGACCTTAACGAGGCTTTAAAATCAATTTCCAGGAGTTTTTGGCCCAGGGTCCCCTTTAAGGACCCCTCCACAACCCATGGTGCACTCCATGGACCATGTAGGGTGCCTTGGAGGGGGCCTTGGTCCATTAAGGTTTGTTCCTTGGCTTTCTAGTTGGTTTTCAAGAGAAGGCTTCCACCATGAAATCCTCCATGAAATATTGTACTCACCACGGTCCATGGAGGGTGTCATGGAGGGAACCCTCCACTTGACCCCCACTGTTGTATGCAAGTGTCCCACCATGAACCCTTGTATGGCTTGTGGTGCACACCACATCCACAGAGCGATTCTGTGAACGACTACCTAGATAGTTTTGGCTCCATTTAAAGTGGGGCCAATTTGGTAATTTGGCCTCATCCCTTGATATTTTAAGACTTTTATGGCCTCCTTAATACTCCTAAATCATCCCTAAGTCATTTACATTCACTTCATTTCAAGTCCTACACTTAGTTCCTAATATCTAAGTCTCAAAACATCATTCAAACATAGACTTTGAAGATTCAAGCTAAGGTCTCTAGTGAGTTTTCAAGTTCAAGCTTATCTCATCTTAATTTCTCTAATTCAAGAAAGGTATGTGTGGTGTCATTCATTATTTCCTTTAAATCATGAAGTCCAACTTCTATTCTTTAACTTTTTTGAACTTTAAGTGAGTTTCAAGGTTGATTTTCATGATTTGGTTATGAATTGCTAAAATTATGTTATAGGTCATTCTCAAATGATAATGTAAGCATGAATTACTTCTTATTTTGATGGTTCATATTATTTTCATGATATTTGAGCTTTACATGTCCTTTTATACTAAGAATTCATGCATGAGTAGTTTCGATTATGATTCGAATGTTGATTGCTTCATGATTTATGCATGATTTTATCTAAATTTCATGTTTTAAGTATGAATTTCAAGTACCCATGCTATTCGCTCATTCCTAATGTCATGAGAATGCATGGACTTGGTTTTTCATAAAGTATTCCTATGAATTTGACTATCAATTATGGACATGAACATGATTTCTATACGAATACGATGATGATTTGATTATGAATCCTATGATGACTATGAAATGGCTATAACCACTTATGATGTGTATATACCATCATGCACAAGCATGATTGAATGACTCTTATGCATGTATACATGTTTTACACTATGATTTAGCCCTTTAGCCCACGTATGCGTGATGTTAACTATGGAATGATTTACTACCATCTCATTATAAGTATAATCCTATGCATGTATATATACTATGTATCCCGTGGATGATTACTTGTACCAAATGGTTACTTCAGGAATCTTTAGGGGATGTTATGTGGCTACTTAAGGACTCCCTATGGAGGTTATGTGGTTACTTAAGGACTCCCTATAGGAGATTACATGGTTACTCTTAGACTCTATATGGGAGGTTACATGGTTACTTTTGTACTCCCTATGAGTGGTTACGTGGTTACTCTCGGAGTTGAGGTTATGTTGGTTACGATTATCTCTGCATATGTTCATGTATTATGGTGTTCATCCATTATATATACTTCATTTCTACATATAAACCCTTTTGTTCATCTAATATGTCTAATTCAAGTTTATTATGACTTTATTTCATTTAATACCCGCATACTTAGTACTTTCAAAATTACTAGTGCATTCTTTAGACCTGCATTATATCACAATGCAGGTGTAGGTGATACCTTTGATAATCCTCATGGCTAGATCCAAATATTTTCACGGCCCTGATTAGGACAAAGCCTACTACATTATCTGTCATCTTTTACTTTTATTAAAGATAATCTTTCTTTATTATTAAGGGTGAGCCCGGGTCTGTCTGAACCCCCATCTTAAGATATAGTGTAGAGGCATGTTTTGGATATATGTATATACTTTAGTCTCAAAATTGTATACCTACCTTATGATCTATCCTATGCTATGTCACATGTTATGTATATGATTCTGCTTATGTATTTCTTTGATTTACCTTGAATTCTTGTATGAATACTAAGAGTTAGTTTTAGGTTCCTTCAGGGATCTCCTTCACCATGTTATGGCTAGGCTCTATGTTTGGGTTGTGACAAATTTGGTATCAGAGCAATAAGGTTTTGAAATAGTCCTTGGAGTCCAACATGCCGCGTTAAGTAGAGTATTATTCAAGGGTGTAAAGTGCACCACATCTATGAGTAGGAGGCTACAAGATATTTTAGGAAATGTCTAAACTTCTTCATGATTTATGTCGTGCCATAGAACGTGTCCTAAGGAGTCCTAAATCTAATGATTATTCTTTAATGACTTTTTAGATAATGCCTTAAAAAAGAGCTCTTCAACCTAGATAGGCTCATGCTAATGAGGACCAAGCTTCTCATAAGCCTATGGGAGAGCCAGTTACTCATGCGAGTTCTAGACTACTTTTACCATATTGGCCCAGGCTGTGACCAACCAAGCAAGACAGGTTGTCCTTCTTTCTCATGTACCCACCCCAGTTGCTAGAGTGAGATATTTTGCCTAAATGAATCCTCTAGAGTTATATGGTTCTAAGATTAATGAAAATATGCCCAAGAGTTTATGGATGAGGTCTATAAAATACTAGCTACTATGGGGGTGTGTTCAAAGGAAAAAGATGAGTTGGCTGCTTAAGGTAGTGACCCAAGTGTGGTAGACTCAATGGTTGATTGAAAGAGTGGTAGATGATGGTGTTGGCTGGGAGGAATTCAAACTTTCTTTTCTTGATCATTTCTTCCCTCTTGAGCTTAGAGAGCCCAAGATGATAGAGTTTATCAACCTTAAACAGGGTGGAATAAGTATGAGGGAATATGTCCTCAAGTTTACTAAGCTTTCCAAGTATGTTCCTACACTAGTGGTTGACCCAGTGTTAGAATGCACACATTTATCTCAGGGATTTCTGACTTGGTTGTGAAAGAATGTTGCACAACTATGCTTATTCGACATATGGATATTTTTAGGCTAATGACATATGCTGAACAGATTGAAGGGGAGAAACTCAAGCAGATGAGAACAAGGGATTCCAAAAGAGCTCAATTTGATGATGGGTTCTCTAACTCTAGAGGTGGTGTTAATGGTCACTTCCAATAGGACCAAGGTTCAAATCCAAGGGTTTCTAATAATAGAGTGTCTTTCCTCATCAAGTCACAAGGTGAAGGTGTACAAGGATATCCTAAGTGTGAAAAGTGTGGGAAGAATCACCTAGGAAAATACTTAAAGGAATTGGGTGCATGTTTTTGGAGTAGTAGGATGGGCCACAAGCTTTCTGACTGTACTCATGTTCAAAAGAGAGGCCAAGTGGACCATCCTCGAGGTAAAGTGGTTCCAAGTGGTCAAGACCAGCAAAAGTCTGAACAAGGTGGTGTTTTTTGCAATAACGGGTTCTATGCTTTGCATTCTAGGCAGAAGGTGGAGGAGACTCCGGATGTGGTGATTGGTCTATTAAAAGTCTTTGATTTTAATGTTTATGCTTTTCTTGATTAGGGTGCAAATTTATATTTTGTCACTCCTTTCTTTGTCGTTAAATTTTGTATGAGCGCTAAAATTTAAGGGATCCATTCTTAGTTTATACTCTCGTGGGTGAGTCTATTGTGGCCCATAAAGTCTATTAAGGTTGTCTTATTTTAGTTTTTTCATAAAGTCATTCCATATGATCTTGTTGAACTTGAAATGGTTGATTTTGATGTCATTCTAGCGATGGATTGGTTATATGCTTCTTATGTCTCTATAGATTGTAGGACTCGAAAAATCAAGTTTTAGTTTACAAATAAGTTTATGCTTGAGTGGTTGGGTACTGACTCCACTTTTTTAAAGGTCGGTTTGTCTCATATCTCAAAGCCTAGAAAATAATCTCTAAGGCGTGCATCTATCATACAGTAAAGGTTTGAGATGTTGTGTTTGAGTCCCCTATTCTTGAGTCAGTTCTTGTGGTCAATGAGTTTTTGGATATCTTTCCCGAAGATTTTCTTGGTATTCCTCCCAAAAGGGAAATAGACTTTGGCATAGATCTTCTTCCTGATACTCAACCTATTTTCATTCCTCCTTATGGTATGACACCAACTAAATTGAAGAAGTTGAAGGATTTTTTTTGGAGAAGGGCTTTATTAGGCTAAGTATATCACCATAGGGTTCTCCTATTTTATTTATGAGGAAGAAAGATGAGTCACTTTGAATATGTATTGATTATCGACAATCAAACAAGGTGACTATATAAAGTAAGTATCCATTGTCAAGGATTAATGATTTGTTTGATATGTTACAGGGTGTTACTCATTTCTACAAGATTGATCTTTGTTCCGGTTATCATCAGTTGAGGGTGAGAAAATGTGATATTTCTAAGATAGCTTTTCGAACTAGATATGTAATGACCTGATCGATCATTTTTGAGCTTATATGTGAAAATTACCACTTTTCCCATTTGAATGTTGCTTTGGGCCAATTTTGAACTATATGTATTGTTGGAACTGAAATCCTGAGTTTAAGAAGTGGAAAATATGAGTTTTGACATTTTTAGAAGCTTAAGTTGTTGAAAAAGTGAGTTTTTATACCATTCTACGTTATGGGTATCAGATTGGAGATCCGTCAATTCCACTAGCTCCAAAAATCAAAACGGATCTATGAGAATTTATAGAACTGAATTCGGAGTTAAAATGAGGTTTTTAGACCCAAAGTTACATTTTTGAGTTATTTTTGAAGCCAAAGTTTGACTTTGGTCAATATTCAGAGTTTGGAAGCTCGGATTGAAATTCCCACAGTTCTAGTAGTTTTAAATGGTGAAATTAACACTAGAAATGGTCTCGTCATAATTTGTGGAGTTGTCGAGGGTACTTTTTGTATTTTGAATTTTAAACTAATTTATTTGAGTTACATGGGTAAATGTGGAGAAGAGACCTTGAAATCAATTTCTGATGATTCCGTTGAGTCTGCACCATTGTTTTGGTATGGATGCATAATTGGTTTGTGAAATTCTAATTTTGGATGAGTTTTGAATCCCTATTTCAAGTTTTTAGGATGGTTGTGTTTGCTGTTAAATCTGGTTTTCTGGTTTAGATACCTTTCTTCTCCGCGTTCGCGAACAAGGTCCTGCACTTGTAGGGTTGTGCCTAGTTGGGCTCCCGCATTCGCGAACCTCAGTCCTGTGGTCGAGGAATACTGGATGGGACCCCCTACTTGTTCTCCGCGTTTGTGGAGGTCTTGGGCCAGTTCTTTTCCATGTTCGCAGAGTTTATTTCACCTGATCGATTTGTAAACTCGAGGAAACATTATTTATACTCATTTTCATGAATTTCATGCTTTAGTGGGCGATTTTGGGTGAGACTTTTTAGATATTTCTTTTGGGTAAGTATTTCTAACCTCTTTTTAATTAATTTTCATGATTTATATCTTAATTTTTGTCTTGAATTTCATGATTTTGAATGTCCAAAATTAGAGATTTTTTGTCTATGATCTTGAAACTTTAAATGGTGAATTCTCACTCATTTGGAACTCAATTTTTGTGGGATTTTCACCCACGGACTGCATTTTTCATGTAGAACCCAATTTGAAAGTCAATTTCTAGATTTTAGAACTTTGAATTTTAGCTCTTATTTTGACTATTTTGCCCATAAGCCTAATTCATGCCAATATGGTATCAAAATTCATCTCTTGATACGTAGTATCTATTTTTTATAGTGGTTGGTGGATTCAGTGATCGTTTGGAGGCTTTAGTTGATTGAAAGCTTGTCTAAGTGCGGTTATGACATCGAAGTAGGTTCAACTAACCTTTTTGGGTCTGGATTCGAGTTATTGGATATGTCAATTTAATAATTGTAAGGTCTAGATTGATTCATGAGTTAATGGGTTGATATGTTAGAATTGTGATGGAAATGTGACCCAATTATGCAGATATTTGAGTAAATTAGGACCCTATTGATAAATTGAGATGAAATCTTAAACATTGAGATATTTTGGATGTTATTATGATAACGTTGAGATTTGTGACACCATTTGGGGAGTTTTGTGATAATTAGACAATATTTGAGATACTTTCGAAGATTTAAGAGTATATGTTGGGACCTGCAGAGTTCGGTTTCATTGACAGCCTGGTTATTGATGAGAGGGTGGTGATATGAGACGTATTGATGGCATTATGGTACTATTTGATGCTCTTGACCTCGCCTTTGTGATGTTGTATCTATTGCATATGTCTATCATCATTTATATCACTTCTATTTGTACTTGAATTGTTGTATTGGCATGCAGACCCTTATACTTGAATTGTTGCGTTGATATGCACACCGTTTATACTTGAATGGTTGCATTGGTATTCACGCATCTCATATTGCATCTGTACCACTTAAGACATTATGAAACTTGAGATCTTTCTTTATAAGGCCTATGATTCCTTGAGATACTTTTGGAATGCATATACATATTTTGGGATGAGTGTGGTCCGGTATTATTGGTACACTTGGCTATTGATATGTTATGATGATCACGGACATGATAAGATTTTTAGTACTAGCTGAGGCACTTATGATTATTCTCCATGGCTTTAAGATGGATATGCACTAGTATTCTTATCATGAAGTTGTTCTATACCTTGAATTGTGACATTGGCAAACATTCATCTCACATAGCATTTGTGTCACCCTTGACCATGCTAAGGTAGTAAGATTGAGATTTTGAGACATTGTAGACCTTTATGCATATTTTGGGACTTGTGAGTCTGGTGTGATTAGTATATTTAGTTATTAGGAAATTGTGGGTAGTTGAGTCCTACTGATGACTTACAGTACCAGTTGAATCATTTGGCATACCCCCCTTCTAATTCTATGAGGGTTATATATTAATATTTTATTGTTTGCTTATATACACATTGACTGGCGGCATTGACATGCATTTATATCACATAAGGTTGTACTACCTCTTGACTATGTTGAGGTAGCAAGCTTGAGATCTATACCACACTTTATAAAACTCCCGTACCAACGCTGAGGTAGTATGGGAGAGATTGTACTACTTTTTACACCCCCTGACCATGTTGAGGTGGCAAGGTAGAGATATTGTGACACCCTTTGACTACGCTGAGGTGGCAAGGTAGAGAGATTATGAAACCCTTGACCATACTGAGGTGGCAAGGCTGAGGTGATACCCTTGATCACACTTAGGTGACAAGGTTCAGAGATTTCAACATATGGTCCGATGAGGCCCCCATTTTTTACATACGTACATTATATGTGTCTTGCACAATTGAATGTTATTATCATCTTTTGTTTCTCTTTATATATCGTGTACTAACCTCTTTGTTGCAGGCACCAGGATTCTTTACATGCTTATTTTGATTTCTCCTACCCAATCGCTTGAACCTACTGGGTACATTTTGGTGAACTCACTCATACTTTATTTCCTTCTTATAGATTGAGAAAAGGGACCCTATTGGAGTAATTAATCTCATTCCACCAGATTTAACATTCACCTATTCTAGATCTTAGCACTGAGGCTCAGACTTCGAGTCATCGTGGATCTTTGAGACTTCTTTTATTGCTTTCTATTTCAGAATTGTGTAGATATTTTCTGGCAGCTTTGTATTTTCTTTTCAGACAGTTGTATTTCCTTATTTGAACTATTTTAGATGCTCTTGTACTCATGACTCCAAATTTTTGGATTTCATTTTAAATGTTGTGGTTTTCTTGCTTTACTTTATTTTCTTTAGTTGTGATCCAATTTTGGGTCGTGCCATGTTTGGTATCAAAGCTCTAGGTTTGTTGGGCTTGTGAATCAAGAACAGAGTGTTTAGAAGAGACTTACAGATTGGTATGTAGACATCCATAACCATCTTTGGGAGGCTATGGGGCACTTGATAGGAAAATGATTCCATATCTTGTTTCTATTCCTGCGTTTCTTCATATCACAAGTATTGAAAGTTTCTAATCTAATTCATCACGTAGATGTCGATTACTAGATCCTGACGATCAATGGGAGAGCCTGGACTAGTTAATGTGGCTCCCACTCGTGGTCGAGGTTGAGTTTATGATAGGGTTAGGGGTCAAGGATTTAAAGGCGAAGCTCCGCCCAAAGAAAAGATTAGATTGGATTCTCTAGAGCTAGGATATGAGCTAGAGAGGCCTAAAAATTATATCCCACCATATCTATCGCTTGATGCTACACCCTCAGTCTGAGTAGTCAATAGTCTACTCTAAATAAATTGGACCCGATCAATGGCATCTCGAAGCAAATTAACACCCAACACTTTAGCTGAACCTAAATCAAATTTCCCAAATTCAATCAAACTTTTCCAAGTCCATGGATAAACCTGTAACAAATTCATAGTCACTCTCTCTCATTTCCACTCGGGAATAGGCATCTCCTGCACTGATCCACCGATTGTTTGGTGCTCATACTTATCTTTTTGACAATTCAAGGACTCTGCCACAAATGCAGCTATGTCTCTTGTCATCCCGAATCACCAATAATATTGTTTTAGATCACGAAACATCTTTGCCAAACTAGGATTGATGGAATATCTAGCACAATGAGCTTCTCTAATATCAATATCGCTCAATCCCCTACCTTAGGCACACTGACTCTACCATTTATCCTCAAAATACCCTCAAAATTAATAATAGCCACCTTGGGTTCACCCTCAACACTTTATCGTGAATCAAGCATAGTCTAGCATCCTCAAACTGATGAGCACCATTCTGATCAAGCAACAAAGATTTAACCTCATAAAATCCAAAATACCCTGAGGGGGAGAATTATCCAACTAAACTAGTTGTCTAGCAAGTGACTGAACCTCTAAATCTAAGGGCCTCTCCTAAGTACTCAAGAATGCCACACTCCCCATACTGGAGGCCTTTCGGCACAAAGTGCCTGCCACCAAATTCATCTTGTCTGGGTAATATAAGATAGAGATATCATAGCCCTTTAGCAACTCCAACCACCTATGTTGCCTCATGTTTAAATTAGGCTGGGAAAAGATTATTTTGACACTCTGGTGATTGGTAAAGATCTCACAATGTACCTCAAAAAGATAATATCACCGCAACTTCAACACAAATACTACCACAACAAACTCCAAATCATGGGTAGGGTAGTTTCTCTCATGCACCTTTAGCTATCTAGAAGCATAAACCATTACTTCACCCTCTGTATCAAATATCACCATACCCACTCCAGAAGCATCACAATACACCATAAATGGCACTCCCTCCACAGGCAAAACCATAATATCATGATGGGGGCGATAGCCAATCCATGCACAATATCACATCGAAGTCGACCATATCTAACAATATCAAGTTTGAAATAGTATCTCTACCTAAAAAAGACACCACACAGACCCAATACACCCGATTCATCACTAATTATTCACCTATTTCGGTGCAAACATAAATAGGTTCAGAAAGAGGCTCACACATAATAGCAAGACCCGAAGTAAAATAAGCTAACACATAAGAATAAGTAGAGCCTGGATCAAATAAAACTAAAGCAGAACAGTGGTACACCAAAACCATACCTGTAATATCTACATGTGGGCCTCTGTGGGCTCTACCTCCCGTTGTACCTCGACCTTATCTATTACCACCCATCATACCATGAGAGGTATCTCTAGCTTCTAGTGTTGGGGATAGATGTGTTGGATGAGACCCTTAAGCCTGGGTGGGAGGTGCACGATGAGGACAATGCTTGGCCATATGCCCAACCTCATAAAAAACATAACAAACTTGAGCTCCTTCCATTGAGATAATTATCCTGAAAAACCACCACGCCTGGCTGCATAAGAAGAGCTATCATAACCTATTTGAGTAGATATATACATGTCACCACTGTTAGATGCGAGGATGGTTGCATAGACTACCTGGTCCTGATAGACCTGCCTCTGCAACTCTCAATCTCATTGCGGGGATCCACTAAACCTGTTGTGCTAATGGAATCTCTTCGGCCACCCTACATATCATGTTTGATGCTCTCTATCATGCGAGCATGATCCACCACACTCTGAAATATTCCCCAACAAGAACCAAGGAAGTTGTGACCTATTGACGATACCCCGACAATCACTTGGCAAATCACTGAATCCTCTCAAACTCAATAGGAATACTTGATGGGGCATATCTATCTGGATAATGTATGAAACTTTGCCTTGTAGTCTAATACTGATATAAACCCTATTGAAGTCTGTCAAACTCATATGAATGACTATCTCAGAGGTTGTATGGCATGAACCTCTCTAGAAATACCTTTGTGAACTGCTCCTAGGTCATAACTGGAGATCCAACCGATCGACGAGCCAAAACTCCACCACTCCTTATCTAGGCCGATGAACTGGTAAGAGGTATAAGAAACTCCATGTGACTCGAGGATGGACAAATTACATAGTTGGTCCTGACACTGTAATAAGAAATTATAAGATCTATCACCAGGTGTACCATCAACCTTCAGGGGAGGTAATCGTACAAGCTGCTCAAAACTCTTTTGCTCAACAGTGGACATAGCAAGACTAGCAGTAGATGGTGGAACTAAAAATCTGGGCGGTGCAGTAGACAGAGCAATAGACAATCCCTGAAGTTATAAACCAGAACTCGACTGAGATGTCTGAGGCAAAATCACAAAAGTCATAAGAGGATCCAATGGACGGAGCAAGGACCAACATGAATCATAGGTAGATCAATTTGGGCTATAGAAAGGACAACCTGGTGTTGTAGAAGCCGATGCATCTATAGTAACTGTGGCTGGAGAATCTCCCTCCAATCTAGCTACCTATAAAAGTAGCTCCTAAACTGAGGGTGTAGCATCAGGGGCTGGAGATGGTCCAACATAATTTGTCAGCCTCTCTGTCTCATAATCAGGCTCTAGAGATGGTGATCTAGCCTGTCCTCATGGAGGAGCTTCCCCTCTAGCATATCGTTAGCCCCTAGCCCTATCACGAACTCTACCTCGACCACGAGTAGGAGCCATATCAACTAGCTCAGGCTCTTTCATTGATCATCGGGATGTAATAATTAGCATCTGCGTGGATGGAATAGATTATACACTTTTAAAATATATGATATGAATAAACACACGAATAGAAGCAAGACATGAATGCATTTTCCTATCAAGTGCCTTGTGGCCTCTCCAAAATGGGTATGCATGTCTATATATCAATCCGTGAGACACTACTAGAAACTATGCTCTTGACTCACGTTCCCAATGAACCTAGAGCTCTGATACCAAACTTGTCAAGACCAGAAATTAGATCACAACTAAAGAAAATAAAGTAAAATAAAAGCAACCACGACATTTAATACGAAATCTCAAAACTTGGAGTCATGAGTAGAAGAGTATCTAAAGTAGTACTAATGAGTAAATACACCAATTCAAATGAAAATGCATCATTGTCTGATAATGTCTAATATAATGTGTGGAATAGAAAGCAACAAAGGAAATCTCAAAGATTCATGGCGACTCGAAGTCTTAAGCCTCACCACTAAGATCTAAACTAGATGGAAGAAGACTCTGGAAAAATGAGATCAACTACCCAGATGGGGTCCTTGTGCTTGATCTGCAGAGAGAAAATAATGTAGGGATGAATACACCCAAATATACCTGGTAGGGTCAACCGACTAGGTAAGATAAATTGAATAAGCATGTAATAACAAAGAATTCTAACACCTACAAAAAAGGGATTAGTACACAATATAGACATATTTAAGAGCATAACAAGATATAAATATCAATCAATGGCGCAATGCACATATAATATATGAATGTAAAGTATGGTAGTCTTGTCAGATCATATACTGAAATCTCTTAACCTTGTTAACTTAACATGATCAAAGGGTAACACAATATCTCAACCTTGCCACCTCAGAGTAGTCAAGGGGTGACATAACATCTCAACCTTTCTACCTCAACGTGTTCAAGGGGTGTCACAATATCTCAACCTTACAACCACAACGTGATCAAAGGGGTGTCATGATATCTCAACCTTACAACCTCAACATGATCTATGGGCGTAAAAAGTGGTACAATATCTCAACCGTGCTACCTACACGTAGTCAAGGGATGGTACAAATGTACATGATGTAAATGCATGTCAATACCACAAGTCAATATGCATAACAACAATATAATAAGATAGTCAACAAATAACCCTCATAGAATCAGAAGGGGGGGGGGGGACAACTAGTACCACAAGCCACCAACAGGTCTTAAATTTCCATAATTTCCCAATATGCAAATATACCGATCATACTGGACTTCACAAGTCTTAAAATATGCATAAATGTCCACAATATCTCAGAGTCACAACCTTGCCACCTCAACATGGTCAAGGGGTGATATTAATATTGTGTGAGATGAATGTATGCATATGTCACAATTCAAGGTATATAGTAACTTCATGAAAAGAGTATCAATACATAATCATCATAGTCATGGAGAATAATAACAAGTGCCACAACTAGTACCATAAACCATCCTCATGTCCCAGAGCAACATAGTTATATCAATTGTCAAGTGCGCCAACAATACAGGACCTCACACGTCCCAAAATACATACACAAGGTTCCCAAAATTATCTCAATTACCATAAAATTCCTGCAAAACCTCCCAAATAATATCAAAAGTCTCATTTTATCACAATAACATTGAAATATAGCTCAAATATCAAGAATACAACTCAATTTGTCCATAAAGTCACAATTTACTTCAATTCCAACATAATAGATATTACATTTTTACCAACAATTCCATCATTTTAATCCCATTACTCAAGAACAATTTAAATCTTACAATTACCACATGAATATATCAAATAACTCAAATCCAATCCCAAAAAGGCTAGCCAAACCTACCTCGATGCTAAAACCATACCCGGACAAGCTTTCAATCAACCCAAGCCTCCAAATGATCATTGAATCAACCAATCACTATCAAAAATAGATATTATGCATCAAGAGATGAATTTTGATACCCATATTGGCGTGAATTAGGCTAAGGGGCAAAATAATCAAAATTAGGGCTAAAATTTAAGTTCTCAAATTTAAAAATTGACTTGAAATTATGAATCTACGTGAGAAAAGGAGTTCACGGGTGAAAATCCCACTAAAATAGAGTTAGATCAAAGGAGAAATCATCAATTAAAGTTTCAAAATCATAGACTAAAAATCCTCAATTTTTGACATTCAAAATCATGAAATTTAAGACAAAGTCAAGATAAAAGTCATGGAAATTATTAAAATGATGATAGAAACACTTACTCAAAAAGTTTTCACAAAACCCTTCGTCAAAAATTGCTCCAAAACCTTGAAATGTTGAAAAATGGATAAATTGGAGGTTTATCAAAATTAATACTGACTCAGGCATTTTACTACTCCACGTGTCTGGCGAACATGGAGAGTAAGGCAGATCAAAGCTCCATGAACGCGGCCTAGAGTCCATGAATGCGGAGAAGAGAGATGGCACACACTGTATAACTCCGCAAATATGGATACTTATCCACAAGAGAATAAAGCAAAGTTTACTGAAGGGAGAAGGGAAAGCAACAATAATTGCTCCAAGGGACTGCATAAGCTTCATTCAGTCCTATTAGAAACTGAATTAGCCTCACACCTAGCTCAAATTTGTAAGTTTTAACCTTACCACCACATGAACACTCTGCAGGTGCAAATTTGATAAATATCTAGACTATCTAGCACATCCCCCAGTCTTTGATCTTTGTATGGTAATTTGTAGTAATATTGAACTGATTCACTGATTTATTTCTGCAATTAATAAAGGGGAGGCACATTAATCTAGCCAAACCTCTCTTCAAGCTCCTCCCAGATGTGTTTTTCAAATTTAGAATACAAAATACTTTATGCAATTTCCCTTAATATTTAGTTCAAGAGCCAAAAGATCGTCATATTGTTGCATCTAGACCAAGATTTGTGAGCACCAGAAGTGATACTTGAAATAGCGATGGACCCATCAATGAATTCTATTTTATTTTTGACGGATAAAATAATCAAGACTCCTCTGTGTCAAACACCTTATCCCTTTCCATCAAATATATGGTGTTACCGAGAACTATCCCAGGAGAACCAAATTCATGAAGAAATAAAGGATGAGAGATGTCTAAGGCACTGCTCCGATGAAGTTACACCTCCAATGGAAGAATTTGGAGTGGCGTTAACAAGAGTTTTTTTCATGAGATCTAGAGAGAAAAAAAAGAGGGACTATAGAAAGGACTAAAAGAAATTTTTGAGAGAAGATGAGGATCAAAGCCTAATTCTCTAATATCATATTGAAATTTTTTTCATGTGTTTCTCATTGATCGCTATTCAATAATTTATACAAGAAAGAATGAAAAATTCTCATTATGCTATATACATTAGTCACTTATCTATAGATGAAGTCCTAACAAACTTTGCAATAAAAATTTACAGAATGTTTCTAATATTTGTACACCTGTAAAGCTACTAGAAGATGTCAAAAGAATTTTTGCTCTTGTTGGTCTTAATTCTTGCGAGTCCAAATCTATCTTCTTTATCTAATTAAGTGAACCTAATGTTCCTGAACATAGTAAACCTTTTTCTCTTTAGCTCAGCTTCAATACTCATCTTCTTCATTTCATATTTGACAATTTCCTTGAGTTGAGGAAAGCGAGAAGAATTGTAATGGTGTAAGTATCAGAACTTAAAATTAAATTTGAATTTGGAATTCCAATAGATAATGATCTTAGCTGCTTTATTCTGGAATGGTTGCAAACATACTCATCAATAAAAATACACTCAATATGAAAATCATTTATGATATTAATTAATTAATATTCTCAACAGAAGAGCTAGCATCTGTGAATATTTT